>PVJX010006935.1:0-74237 GCA_004027295.1 Dolichotis patagonum
CTGTTTGAATGTCTACTTTACATGCTTTAACTTTGTAATTTAAACAACTATTTCCAAGAAGTCAGTATGTAATTAGTCAAGTAATAATTTCTTAGGTTTTATTGTCGTACTTTTCCTTTTTTCCTTGGAATACTGTATGGTTGCTACCCTTTATTCTGTTTTATTTTGTTTTGTTTTTTCCTCTTTAAATAAAATTATTTAAAAAAATATAAAAAAAAGAACTAAAACTGATCTCCACCAAGGAAATAGGAATCCTACCAGCAGCCTACGGATTGCTCCTTAGTCTCCAGACTATCAACTTAATCATTCAGCTTTTGGATTTGCCAATGCCTGCCAATTATATCCACAAATTCCTTAAAATTTTCAAGGTATACACATACATATATATTATATATACTCACTTGTACATATTACCTGGAAAACCCTGATAATCCAGATGCCTTTGATAATATGTTCGTATATCAAGACATTTCTAACCCATATACTTTCACTCAAGGTTCTAGTTCCTCTCCTTTCCAAGTTCCTTACACTTAAAATCAAGCATTAAAATACTGTTTGATTTTCTTTCTACAATGTTTTTAGAAATTTAAAATGTTTTTGACAATATATATGCAATTTCCTAGAAATATACACCTTTCATAAAACAAAAGGAAATATATACCATTATAATAATTTAAATTTTACTAAATTGTCTCCCTGACCTAAATAAAAGACTGTTCCTCATTCTGTTTTACTCTAACTTTTAAAAATGTTTTTTAGAGAGAGAATAAGTCACCATCTCCTGAGAAATCAGCCATGCTGGAACTTGGGGAACCTACAAAGAAAGCAAAGAGCCAGCCTTCCTGGTAAGTGGTGTGATCGAGTTGAGAGAGAGAACAAGTGAGCATCTCTCCTGAGACCAGAGCTGCTGAGAATCAAGCGTTCAGTCCTGTCCCCAACCCCCACCCCCCACCCCACCCCCATTAACAACTGGATGGTTTCGAGGTCAGCCAGAATTCATAGCAACTAAGGCACATAAAGCAACCAAATGCTTGTATTGTTGGGTTGATTATGCTGACCTGGGGCCAGAGGTCTGAGCATCTCTTGGGAGGATGACCATATGCAATATAGCAAATATGCAGGATTTCCTTCTGTCTTCTCTTTGAAGACCGATATTGTTTTCACTGTTTTGTTTTGTTTTGTTTTGTTTTGTTCTGATTGTTTTTGCTCTATTCAATATTCTCTTTCGATTGGTTTTATAGTGTTCTGTTTTTGTTTTGATTTTGCCTACCTGATTGAATGGACAACTACTGTGAACATAACAAGATATACTGTAGTACCTATTATTGTTATCCCCGGCGTCCTGCCCTGAAGTTCTGTACCAATTTCACTGCATTGTCTTGATGGGCTCTGTTCTGTCTTGTTTTGTTGTATTTTAGCATCATTAAGATAAAAACGTTTCTTAAATGTCACTACATGTACCTTTTAAAGAGATTGTACAATAATAATTCAATTTAGAAAATCAAATTATTGCCTGATTGGAACTGTAAAGATATTTTATGTTAAAAACAAGATACAGTCAAGCAAGGAGTGGTACCCATGTCTAATTTCAGCTACTGGGGAGTCAGCTGAGAGGATCTTGAGTTTGCAAACAACCTGAGCAACTCACAGAGATCTTATCTCAAATTTTAATTTTTTTAAATAGAAGCAGTGGGGTTATAACTCAATAGAAGAGATTTTGCCTAATACATGTGAAGCCATAGGTTCAACTCATATATATCTTTAATAATAGAAATATTGTATCTATTATGTTATATTCACTAAAGAAACAACTTACTTTTCCAGAAAACTGTATGTTAAAGTACTTTAAAGTTAATGTGATTTAATCTTGGCTTTTACAATAATGCTATTACAGGTTGGGCATCCCTAATCCAATAATCAGAAATACTCCAAAATCTACAACATGTAGTATACTGACATGATGTGAACAGGTATAAAACTCCACTTCTGGCCTCATCTGATGGTGATGGGTCATAGTCAAATTGTAGACACATGAAACAAATTGTATAATATTGCTTTCAGATTATGTGCATAATGTGTATATGACACTCAAGGAAATTTCATGTTTAGATTTGGTTCTCATTTCTAAGATATATCATTATTTACATACAGATATTCCAAAATCTGAAAAGATGTGAAATCTGAAACACTTCTATTCAAATAAAGCTTTTCAGATAAAGGATACTCACCTGTGATGCCATATAGGATATATTGACAATTAGAAATTGTGTTTTGGATTCACCACAAATCTCCCTTCCACTGGCATCCACAGACACAGCCAAAGGATACGTGTTATCACATAGGCACCCAGCCTGGTCCCTGCTTAATCCTGAGTAGCAGGTATCAGTTCCCTGCCAGGGACAGAATTATTTAAACAAAGCAATCATAGCCTTCTAGGGAAACAAGAGGTGACCATCACTAACGTCCGCTCTCTCTGCTATACGATTCACTCTTCCCATGAGTTCAAACTCTGGGTGTCCTTACGTGAACTGTGGTCTTTCTCATCAGAATGTAATACAAGAAAAAAAGAGCTGTCTATCTCCTCTCTCCAGCACTGGTGTCATGTGTTTGGCATCTCACACCATTTAGAGCAGGGAACCCTTCTTCACCAATCGGGCAAATAGGAGTCAATCAAAACATCACATGGTAAAAAGCACACTGCACATGTTAAGGATCTTAAAACAGAGAAATCATTTAGATTATTCAGGCGGGTCTAATGAAATCAAAAGTGATTTTTTAAGAGGCATGAAGGAAGATCAGAGTCAGAGGACGATGTAAGGATTGAAACAGAGAGGGAAAAAAATGATTGTTTCTGACTCTGAAGAGAAAGAAAGGGGTCACAAGCCAGGAAAGAGGTGACCATGGAGCCAGGAAAGTAAGGAAATACATTTTCTCTGGAAGTTTCCAGAAGGAGCAAAGCTATACTGACACATTGACTTCAGACTTGAGAGTCTCAGAGCTGTGTGAGAATAGATGTGTGCTATTATAAACTATCAAATTGTATTGATTTGTTACAGCAGTGAAAGGAGACCAATACGCCTGCCATTTTGAAGTACACTGATACCATATCTCCTTGCTTTGGCTCACAGCACTAACTCAGTTGGGAATATTGTTTGCGAGAAGATTGGCCTAACACCTGTTTGTCATCATTTAAATCATCCCAAGCCTTAAAGCCTCCCAGAAAGCTTTCCTTCTCCTTCATCACCCCACTCTCAATAATTCTCTCCTCATGTTCTCATAACATTTCATGCTTATTTCTGTTGGAACATTTGAGGTTTCCAGCTCTTGACCAAGAGCCTGCGTATAATATTTTATGCCCAACAACAGAAAATCTCAAAGATATTACATACCTGGCAGCCTCACAAGGAAGCTGTTCTCTCCATACCAGACCTTATACCCAGCAAGCGTGTTGTAGCCTCTAAAGGAACTTACAGTGGTGGACTCGGGCCTCCTCTGTCTGCCACGTGTTCCTGTCCCTGGGGGCTCCATTTAGAAATGTCTTTATCCAAGGCCTTCAACGGAAAGCTTCACAGACACCTCTCTTTCTAGGACAAAAACTCTTTATGGTAGAGAAAATTGAAGGCATTTTCTCTCCACTCTTACTCAACAGTCAGTTTTCCCACTCCTAGCCCTTTCTTCTCTCCCTGTCCTGGTCTTGGATCTGGATCACTGCAGGAGCCTTTTGTTTGGAGCTCTCCCCACAGTGAGACCACTCTCACATCCACCTGCAAGTGGTTCCAAGTCATGGGGTAAAAACAAACAGGTGGAGCAGGAGTTAAAGGCAGCTGAGCTGCCAGTGTGAATTTAGCTGATTAAGATAAGACAAACCTAAAGTACAATCAAACTTAAGTTTCTTAGCGTCTTGAGCTCACCTGTGTATATGCGGATAAGCTCTGGATGATACGCTGTCTCTTGCCCATTATAATGGTAGTAGCCCACATCATACCACACAAGCTGTGGGGAACCACTCAGACCTCTTCAAAGCTCAAGGGCATCTAAGGACACCTGAGGATGTGACCCCACTTGTCTAGCACAGGAGCACTGTGGAATACAGTTATGCAACCATGACTTAGCACAGGTAAACACTCAGGTGCTGGTTATAGCACTAAATAAGAATATAAATGTGAGGTAACACCCTGAACTATGCAATGAAGATTCAGGTAGCTCTTGTGCTCCACTCCATGCTGCCTGCTGCTGGTACTGATTCTCACACACTTGTGGGCTTTAACTTTGGAAACTCACCCTCGAACATCTCCCTTAAGCCTCCCAAGCAGGCTGACACAAGTCCACACACACCCCTCATTCGTCCTGAGAGCCGTAAGTGCCTTACCTCTTAACTATCACCTCGCTTAAACCGAGGTGCATTAAGATACTTGTGGTAATAAATTTCTACAGACCGCAAACTGAGTTTTCTTTTCCAACATAACTTGTATTCAGTGTCTGTGCATTCACACTCAATAAAAGATGTATCTCTAAAGTAATGAGATGTGCATATGTTTTTAGAAGTCATGGGGGAGAGAACCCAGAGAAAGACAGTGAGTTTCATATGAAAGTACACTCAACAGGGCACGTTAGTGTCTGGAAAATGAAAAGGCTACTAAAGACTCCATGTCATGCACTGCAATGGTAGACCCTAGGTTGTCGGTGTACGCTGTATTGGCATTTCACTCCCTCCTTCTTACTTGACTTCTAAGACACCTTAAAATGTTCTCTTCCTGTGTTCTCCTTCAAGTTTCTTTGCTGGATCTTCCTCATCTTTCGTACTCAGAAATCCCAGGGAGTGCTCTCTATCCACACACACCTTGGTGTGTGAGTTGCATGACTTTAAAAAACATTTGTATTCTTGAGACTACTAAAATTTTATATCAGTCCAAATCTCCCTCCTCAAATTCTGATATAAGTAATCCAGAAGCATTTCTATATCTTGACCTGAAAGTCTGGTAAAATTCGCAAACAATCATCTGACGTAAAATACTGGTTCCTCCCTGCTTCTTTCAATCTTCTGTTTGCACTAATGACATTTTTCAGTTGCTCAGGCCCAAAACCTCGGAGTGGTCTTGGGCTCCTCTCTCACGCACATCAAACATGATTTTTAACACGACCTGTCATCTGACTTAAAATATGTCGATTACTCAAGCACACCTCACTGCTTCCACTGATATCACTCCCTCCAACACCATCTTTAACCTAGACCAGCCTGCAACCCGTCTCTCCTCGGACTGACCCAGGGAGCTGCCAGACTGACCCTGCCAAATTAGAGAACAGATCGTTTCACACTTTTATCCAAAACCCTCTAGCTCTTCCAAGCCTCCCTGGTTAAAAGTGGAATCCATGAAACCTCCTTCCAGGCCCTCAGAATCTGTTCTCCCTTACCTAACTCGTCTTGTCCCATCCAAAACTCTCCATGCGGTGCATGCATATTCCCCTCAGGGCCTTTGTGCTTGCTTGGTCTCTCAGTCTGGAATGTTCTTTTCCCAGATAACCCATGGTTTATCTCCTCACCCCCTTCAAGTCTTTACTGGATAGCATTTCAGCATTTTAGTTCCACAATAAAACTACCTACAATGACAGCTTTTACCTAGACATGCTTTCCAGGCCCCTCCTGTGCCCTATTTTTCTCCTAATACTTATCACTATCTAATAGTCTACCACTTATTTTTTTCCTTTAACTTTATTCTTTTTACTTTTTACCTTCCTGTTTTTATTTCATCCATTGCTATAATTTGGCTCCTAGAATACTCTATGGCATATACAAGGGGTAAATAAAATTGTAGAAGGATAAAAAGAAAGAAGAAATCATAAAAACCAACATTATGCAAAGGCCTACTTTTGTCCAGCATTACATTAGTCACGATGCAGAGATTTATATTAACTCCATCCAGCCATTCCAAAACAGAAACTATTGGTATGTAACAGGTATAATCATATTCAAAGGTTATGGAGGTTCTAAGTAATGTCCAATGTCCCATATCTAGTGACTGGTACTGAATGAACACATTCTTTTGATTCATAGTCTGTAAGATTAAATTACCACGAGAAGGAACTCTATAAGAATGAGCCTTCATATCTATAAAATGTGGGAACGTCAACGGTACTTTTTTGAACAATGTTAAACACTATGAATACACACACATGTATATGACTTTCTGTACCAATATTATCATGTAACATTAAAGATTATAGTCATGTTTTCAACATTCCAAGTAATATAACTTTCCCAGGAATATTTAGTGAAGCATGGTTAAAAAAAAATTATAGAATTACCGTAGTATTTTCTTTTCTTCTTATGTTCCACCATTACCTATTCAGTTTACATTTATTATTTTCATAACTCATTAGACTATGAAAATATTTATGGTACTGTATTTCAAATATGGGAATGAAAGAAATATTTTCTCAATTTTTATCCTTTTTTAATATTTCAGCTTCTCTAATTTTTTCTAATTTTCTAATTATTCTAATTTTTCTAATATTCTAATTTTCTGTAATACTTTCTCTAATAACATTTCTGATTGAATGAAATTTTTAAATGCCTTTAAAATTAATTCATTTTTGAAATGCCTATATTTTTTGGCTAATTTGATCAACGTGAATAATTGAATTCAGCTGCCTGTGTAGTTGAAAACATCAATGCCATTTTTTTAGATATTATATTATTTTAATTTTTAATTTTCATAAAATTAGCAATTTTATAAAAATATTACCTTTCATTTTTCACTAAAAATAGCTGTCTTACAAAGTTGATACATAAGCATCAATCTAATTTTTTCCTACATGATAAAAATGGGATGTGAGCTATAAACAATTAAATTCCTTATGTAAAACAATTTAAAAATGCACTCATTGTTTAAGACTTCAGTAAGTAGTAATTAGTATGTGGAACAGACATATAGATATTTTAAAATGTTTTGACACAATTGCATACTTTTGATATTTTACCTCATATTCTTTTTCATAATTATGCCTTTTCTGATTAAAGACAATAATATATAACAAAGCATACCTGCAAAGACAGTACTGAGAAATTTAGTAAGTATGTGACTATTAATATTTAGGAAAAGTTTTATTTTCCTAGAAGAAATAGCAAATTTATTTTTGACACTATATTTCATCTCTAATTATAGAGACTCTTAGCACATCTGGAAATGTGCTGAAACTAAAATTACCTGAAACCCACTTAAAAATTATTTTTATACTATCTTAAAATCTTAATCCAAAAGAGTTTGTTTGACCATGAAGCTAAAGTTGAGGAAATATAAACATATAACTGAGACTAGTAATAGGGCTTGATAATATTTTCCTAAGAAGAATTGAAAATATTTTTTCAAAATCATACCTGAAGATAAGAAAAGTTCAGGAAAGGAAAGATCTAGAGAAATTTATAAGAATCTGAAAAAGTTGACAAAGTAATATATTGCCTGAAAAATAAGTTGTTGTATAACCCACATTAAATGGTTTCAATAGTATAAAAATAGAGTAATATTTTTCTCAATTTAATTCACAATTTCTTTATTGAGCAAACTTGTAAAATTACATGCTTGCCAGGCCCAAATACAAACTTTCATCACTACTGTCAGTTTAAAAGGAAAGGATTTTATAAATTCAAATTGCAATTATTTGGCTCCCCCTGGAATTTATACTTTATTCTTTCTTACTTTAACAACTCAAAGTTAGATAATACACTCATAGAAAAGATATGAGTGTGGTTATTGGGACCTAAATAGTGAATGAAATGTTAACCTAAACCAGGACTAATTCTAACAGAATTTATTCTCTTTTCATATGACACTCTTTTAATTTGTTTATATAACTTTGGAAAGACATAAAATAATTCACTGGAGGCAAATAAAAGTTCTGAAATGAAAAAATAAATTAGCTATAACACATTAATAGTCTCTGAAAGTTGGCTTTATAATATCTATCAAAATATTTATTTGCTCATAAAGACAGGAAAATTATTTTAAGCCAATAAAAGAAAAATTATTTTCTGAATTTTTAAGTTTATAAACAGAAATATATTTCAAAGATATACATCTCTACAGAGAAATCCACTTCAAACGTGGCCTTAAATTTTGAAATGTTTAAAGGAACATCTAATTTTATAAAATTTAAAATTTAGAATATAGCAAAAATAATTGAATGTTAACTAGAACTATGGTCTAATATATATTTTTGTTGAAATTCAAAGGGTGACACCATGGGTCATTTCCACCACTTTCTCCTCTTTCTGTCCCTTGCTAGCATGTTGTCATTATCTTCCCCCAGAAAATTGCTTTTCAGGAATTCTCTGTGACACCAGGTCTGTTTGTATTCATGCCCTTGCATAATCCACTTTCCTGGAACGTGGGCTAGAATTAGTGACATGCTTCTTTCTTAAAATTTTAACTGTTATTAGAACATGTTTGCAGTACACGAGCATAATCTTTGTGGGAAGTTGGTACCTGTACATAGCACATCCTAATGCCTTTTCTCATTCTCCTTCCCTTCTCTCCTTATCTCCCTCCATTTCTTGGTCCCCTTTCCTTTTACAAAAGATTTAACTTTTTCCTAGTATCTGTCTTTTATTCACTCTTTATTGATGTGTTGGGCTTCCTCTATAAGAGAAACCATGACATGCTTCTGACAAAAAGAATAAGGTGCTGGTGATGGGATCTCATGAACAGGATTAGGTTTTAAAGGACTCACTCTTGTTCTCCCCCTCTGACAGGCTCTCTGATGATGCCAGCTCCCATGCTGCAAGCCGCCTTATGAAGACACTCCCACTCAGCCACTGAGGAAGGCCTTTGGCCAAACCAGTGAGAAACCAAGGTTCCCGTTCTACAACCTGGGAGGCTTTGAGTATGTAATAAACATTGAGTGAGACCAAAAGCAAGTTCTACCCCAAATTAACCTTGAGACAACCACAGCCCCAGCTCTGACACTTTGATTACATCCATGTGAGAGACGTTAAGCCAGAGGACTCAGCTGACCTGGGATTGGATTTCTGACCCAGTGATACTGTGAAATAATTAAATGGGCATCATCTTACATTGCTGAGTGTCAAAGTAATTTCTTACACAGAAACAGGTAACTAATAAACTCTGTCTTCCCCAAAATTTATAATTTACTGAAAGAACAAAGAATTTTAATGGCAGGCAAGATATACCACATCAATACTTTTTTAAAAAAAATAAAAGCATTATGGTGGCACTGTGAATGATGATTTTTGATAAGAACTATTTCTTATGAAGGATTATAAGGGAAAGTGGAGAAAGTTTTCTTCTAGAAGAAAAGAACATGGATGATAAACACAGACGTTAAATATGGCACCAATGAATCCATACATTATCCAGTAAGAGCTGAGAACCTGTCTCACTTCAAAGGCTTTTGAGAGTAGGACTTAGTGATGAGATTCATTTTTAAGAGGAAAATTCTGGTGCTTTTATGGGCACTCAATTAGAAATGGAAAAGGAAATAATTATTAAAAGGCCATTGCAAAAGTCCATGTGAGAAAGAACGGAGTCTGAGCCACATGACAGCAATAGGAGGAACAGAAACGGAGAAATGGGTTCCTGAAGTTCTGGGAACAAAACATTTGCAGGAGTGCTGAACACAAGAGGCATCAAGAGGAAAGATGATGCTGAGATGTAGCCTCATTTACTTGAAAAAAAAAAACACATCATTATGAAATGAGGAAGGAAGCTCAAGTGGAGGACAACTCCAGAGAACAAAGTGAGTTTGTTTAAACTGGACTTACAACAGCAGGGCAGCCTTTGCACTGGAAGTCAGCACTCTCCAATCCAATTACAATGCAGAGGAACAAAGTCAAAACTGCAGGTAAGGATTTGGGAACAATTAACTTAGGGATGATTGCTAAAGCCATGAAAAGAAATGAGATAGACTGCTGAGTGTTTAAAAATCTCTTATTGCTGTCCATTACCAGCAGGATAAAACATAAAATTATTAAAAACCCACTTATCCAACTGCAGCTGCTGCACCCGCCAGCATACACTCTATATTTCACACAAAATGACCAACAGGTCTCCCAAAAGACTGTGCACTTTTGAACACCATGCCTGAGCCCTCGCTGTTCCCATTTCCTGAAATGCCCTCTCACATGCTCACTCAGCCTGTATGGAACCTCAAACATTGCCTCTTTTTGCAACCATAAGACACCATGCTAGACACTGGGAAGCCTTTATTACCCTACAAGTTTCCCTACCTTTCTGTTCCAACACAGCAAAAATAGGGCAGGGACCCATAAGTACTAATTCTGTATACCTAGTTTTGCTTTACTTGGAAGAAAACAGAGGGAAAGAGGAGACGGAGACAGTAAGAAAAATTTGCAATACTTCTACTTTAGGAGGCAGAGCAAAGAGAAAAATGAGAGTAAGAAATCAAAACGGCTGCTTATGTAGCTGCTTCTCCAGTCATGATGGGATTCTGTCTTGATAAACTGACATAAGTTGAAACCATTCTAAGTCAAAAATGCTCTGGATGCACCCATCAAACATCGTACCTTGGCACCCAGGGACATTCAGAAGAGTATGAGTTTCCCGCTGTGACCATATGGCTGACCCAGGACTGCAGGCCACCGCTCAGCATTGAAGGAGAGCAGCAAGTCGCGTGTCACTAGCCTAGAGAAAGACCTAAGTTCAAAAGCTTGAAGAATGGTTTCTACTGAAGGTGCATCATTTTTGTACCAGAATAAAGTAGAAAAAGTATTCTCCGAATTATAGGAAGTCAGGACTGCTTGTATTTTAAAGGGTGATGTCTTCTAAAATTGAATAGAGTGCCTTCAGTTATCACCTTCATAGTGGCTAAACATTTCTCACTTTGGTTTGTAAAATTACAATGAAATTAGTCTTTTGTGTCATTTGGAAGATTCTTTTGGATAAACATCAGAAAATGTTATCAAATCTATACAAATTGGCACCTTCTCTTGAAACACATTCTGCTCTACTTGGCAAGGCTGACTAACAACTTAATTCCACCCTCTGCTTAATGCTTCCCAAACTAAAAAGCCATGATATTAAAGATTATTATTTCTTTCAACTCTTTGAGAGTCCTCAGTGTGTCTCACTTTGCCCCTTAGCCTCCATTTAGATTGATTCTCACAGCGATCGAGGTAATTGTCTTCAATAATATATACTACAGGTCACACAAGATCTTCCTCACTCTAGCTTTCCTCACATTCAAGACCTTGGCCCAAATGCAGATCCCTCCTTTGTCTTCAGCAGTTTCAAGAGACTTGGAACCACCATCTCTGCTAGAGCCATTATTTGCCATAACTACCAGTACAGGAAGTCACACTTGCCTTATGCATCATAGGTGGCACCTGTCATACTTTCCTTGCTTATCACCACTGGCTTGTTTCAATATTTTGTTTGTGCAGGACCATATAACATGGCTGGCACATTAAAGTCATTCTTCCTGAAGGTCACTAAGTATCAAAAAGATGTTAACTCATGTAATTTGGAGTTTTTGTTTAATAGTTTATGTATCACAGTACAATTTGTTTTAGTCCTTTCTTGGAAAAAGTACATGTAAATTTTTTCTAGTATAGAAATAAGACTCCTCATTCTTATAAATAATCATGCTATTTATCACTTGACAATCTACCCTGAAGACAATCTACCAAAATTGTTTACCAAAAAACCCAAGATGGACAAGTTTATTTTTATTATTTTATGGACCAGGTTTATCCTAAAATCAGCCACAATATAACAACAATAATACTGTAATTATGAATAGTATCTTCTGGACCTAATTAGGTGCTAGGTAATATAACTGAACCTCAGAAATGTTTAGTAGTGTGCCCAAAACTATAATTAATACGACACAAAAAATAATCAAACCCAAGATCTGACTTCAAGGACCAGGATCTTAATTACCACATTATAGCACACAAGATCTGAATTTGTATAGCATTTTATAATTGAAAACAAAGCCTTTATATGATCCTCAAAACACCAGTAGGATGTCAGGGCAGACATAACTAATTAGTTAGTGATGAAGTCAGATTTGATGATTTCAAGGACCTTTTTAAATGAAATTTCCCCATGGACTCTGTATTAGTGAGTTTTCCCACTGCTAGGATCAAATACCTAACACCCGTAACTTAAAAGGAGTTAAGCTCATGGTTTCAAAGTTTTCAGTTTATTTTCAGTTGGCTTCAAGGCAGGAATATAAAGGAAGAAAGGCATGGTAAAGCCAAGATGTTTATTTTGCAGCTGATGGGGAGCAAAACAAGGGAACAGCACCAGGGAAGAAAGGGTTGGAGACCAGGTCAAGAGGCCACAGTCACGCCTCCAGGCCCCACCCAGAGCCACCCAGAAGTCTGCTTTATAATCTCTGGTTGGCTCCTAAGCCAATCCAGTTGACTTTGCCTCTTAACTGTCATAGACTCCTTGAAATTCATGAACATATTTTAAAGAAATTATCATAAAAATTGAGCAAAATAAACTAAAATGCAATTCTTTATTAAGGTGCCTATAAGCAAAGTAACTCTTTTAGCAATAAAATTCTGATTGGGATAGATAGATAGATAGATAGATAGATATAGAGGGAGGAATCATTGCTAAAATTTGAAATCTCATTGTTGACCCCGACGAGGGGCCAACTCTTTCTTCAGACTTTTCACTCCAACACTGGATTCTCTTTCTCCTCCTTTAAGATTTAGTTCTGTAGCTCCATAGAAACCAGAGGAAATCACTTCCCATGTAAGGAACACTTCCTTTAGGTTAAGCAAGGGGATAAGAAAAATTGATTTTTATTTTTTGGTGGGGGGGGTCACATTTTAGAGGGAAAAATTGTTCAAAAACTACCACCCTGCAACTTCTTGCATTTGTGCACATAGTAAGTGATCAATAAGATTACCAGAGAATGAAAAGGGTAGAGGGGAGGAAAGGGTGGATAGAAGCTGACAAACATATACTAAGTAACAAATAGGAACAAGAACTTCTGTGGCACTAGACAGTAAAGTGATTATAGATAACAATGTACAGTAGAAAGGGTTTGGAATATTTTCACTATAAAATAGAAAAATATTTAGAGAGACATATTTAAACTGACTTACATTTACACAATCATGCATATATTGCATCTGCAACACATGTTACCCATTAGCATGTATAATTTTGTTTTTGTGTAACAATTAAAAATAAATTTAATATAAATTTTAAAGATTAGTTGCTGACAATCAGGACTGGGTATCTTTTGTAGGCCAAACATTCCTCTTCTTGGTACTTACAGTAGCTGAACGCAATTCTTATTTTTTTTAAATCATGAAATAAGACTCTAGACTATATTTTTTAAGATGAAAATTAAACTTAAAAAGTCACAGACTGTCACAAAGACAGCGTACAATGCATAATCCTCCTGGGAGAGAAGGCTGAACAAGGTTTGGCTGAGATCTGTGATTTAGACTAAGATGGCTCCCAAGGTAATATTTACAGAATGAGCCCAGTCATGGTGTCAGCTGCAAGTTCCTTCTCCTTGGACTGGATAGACAATGACACACCTGAAGATCTTTCACGCTACTCCACCTCTGACTGTAGGAGACATTTGATCCCTTTCAAAGCTCACCAAGAGATATGAGACATCTCCATGGCTCTGTGTCTGTGGCCACCACTACCACCACTCTGTAAGTGACTTTGCTCAGGGTGTCACTGGCTGTGGTTAGAAGACAGCTGAGCCTTGACCACTAATTTGATAGTAAAGCAGGTATCTGTGAGCAACTTGGCTTCAGGAATCAACAGGACTCACTGCCACTCTGAAGCTTCAGGCAGTGCTCTGGGAACACAAATGGCTTTGAAAAGAGAGAGTTCACCTCAGCCCTGGAGAAAAGAGCAGAAATAGATATTAAAATGTTTAATAATTGTTTTCTCCCTCTCTTTCCATCAAAGAAATCTAACTGCTAGTCAGAGCTCCAGATCGGCATGAGATACCATTACGGAATTATCAACTGGGTGGATGTAATTCTTTTACAGAGCAGGTATTTGACAGATTACTTAACTCATGTCACCTTATCACGAGAAGCTATTCAATTTTTGTTAGGCTTTTAAAATGTTTGAAATATCTCAGAGACAAACTAAGGAGCCCACAAATGCCAAATTGCTTCCACTCACCTACTTAAAACAAGGCCTTTTACATCTGAAATTGTGGTTTAAGATTTCTGAATACAAAAGAAAAGTCTTTTATGTGGAGAGTCAAAGGCAGGTCCCATCCACACGTCAGCTAAGGCCTTACTTACTCACTTTATGAGTTCCTCTCACCCCTGTCTCCTGTTAAGGCAAAGCAAATCCCCTAAAGCAACATTTTGATAAAACCTGCGGGCTTACAGTTTGTCACATCTAATTCCGATTTTCTCTTTGTCTAAATTCTCACTGTTGATTGTGTCTAACCCAACATGTTTTTTTTTTCTCTCATCTTCATTCAGCACAGCCTCAAACATGGAGCTCTTTATTTTTTGATTTATCAAAACAACATTTAGCCAAGAAATTTATGCAGAGAGCAGACACTACTGATGATTTGTGTGATCAGGTGAGATACCGATGATTAGAGCTCCTAATCAGAAATATTTTTAAAAAATTAAGAAAACTAACTATGGACAATTCTTTAATCGTCTCTCTCTCAGAATTTCTCACCCTTGATATTTCTTTACTGTCCCCATTTGCTATTGTTTTTGACTCTTTTTTTTTCTTTTCTCCTGGGTTCACTTTCATCTTCAGATAAACCTTTATTTCTGATACTGAGCAGTCCAGTCATCAGTCTCCTTCAAAACCGTACCTAGAAGGGCTCCTGCTTTCTAACATAA
This sequence comes from Dolichotis patagonum, assembly GCA_004027295.1. Taxonomy (NCBI): domain Eukaryota; kingdom Metazoa; phylum Chordata; class Mammalia; order Rodentia; family Caviidae; genus Dolichotis; species Dolichotis patagonum. The sequence goes on from PVJX010006935.1 coordinate 14,837, forward strand.
AGAGGTTTCACAAGGTGTTTCATTTTTTAAAAACTGTCAGTCTGCTTAGCGGAGAAATGATACCTTTCCCTTTGGGGCAGAGCAGCAACCTTTTGCTGTGTTTTCTAAGCAGCTCGTTCTTCACTGTGTTCCTGGAAGGTTTTGTCAACTAAAGAAAAGGTATGCGTTGACAAAAAGTGAGCTCAAAAACAACCAAGGTAGTCTGATCACTTATATTTGTTATAGACTACAATTAAAGGGCTCCTCGGAGACCTGGAAAGGGGAAAGACCATGACTACTGGGCAACACTGAGGCCGCGCTGGGCGATTCAGACCAGGGGAGGACAGGAGGGTCAGCTGGCAAGAAGGACCAACGCTCATCACCTTCCTTCCGCAGAGGGACCCGGCTTATCTCCTGTTTTAGGAAAAGATTTTAAACCTCAAAGCACAGAGACTCTTAGAAAGTTGGAGATGCTGAACATGGTAAGAAGCCGAAGGCCCAGCCCCGTCCTGGGAGGGGCAGCTACTTCCCAGAAGAAAGCAGGCTGGGGAAGAAGCTGAAGAGAAGCCCAGGCTCCTCTGCAAAGCACACCCCAAGGCTGAAAGCTTCCAAGTGGAAGCAGCAGGAGGTGGAAGAGCAGAGGAAGGTGCTTGAGGAGGAAAGGAGGGAGAGGAAACAGTTCCAAGACTTGGGCAGGAAGATGCTGGAAGACCCTCAAGAACGTGAACATGGGGAACGCAAGGAGAGGATGGAGCTGGAGGCCAAGGGGACTGGGGAAGGGGGAGGGCGGCAGAAGATCCAGGAAGGGAAGGGTGAGAGCAAAGAATTGCCTGGTGTTATGGAGCACTACCTGGGTTGCATCAAAAGCGATGCTGAACGAGGCATCTCAAGACCGAGTTTCTTTGAGTGGGATGCATCAGAAGACACATCCATGGGCTACAACCCTCTGTACAAGAAGGGCACCAGGTGCTGTTGTCGGGGTGAGGCTGCACTGCAGGCATTGACCTAAAGCAGCAGAAAGGAGAGCAGTCACTATGGAGACCTAATGGAGAAGAGGCGAACTTTGGAAGAAAAGGAGTGGGAAGAGGCAAGACTTTGAAAACTTCGTAAGAAGGAAGACAAGCAGTTCTGGGACGATCATTGCTGATCCCAGAAGAAGTTAGATGAGATGATAGACAGGGACTGGCAGATCTTCCATGAGGACCACAGCGTCACCACCAAACAGAGCAAGATCCCCAGTCCTGACTGTTCCTGGAAAGACTCTTCTCTGCCTCTGAGCATCTTGGAGGCTATTGATAAGCGTGGCTACAAGGAGCCCACACCTATCCAGTGTCAGGCAGTTCCCACTGGACTACAGAATCCTGACATCATTGGTGTGGCTGAGACCGGCAATGGCCACACAGCAGCCTTCCTTACCCCACAGCTGGTGTGGATCACTACGCTTCCCAAAGTTGACAGGACCGAAGAGTCAGACCAGGACCCTCATGCCATCATCCTGGCTCCCACCTGTGAGCTGGCTCAGCAGAGTGAGGGAAGGACCATCAATTTAGGGAAGCCACTAGGTGTCCGCACTGGGGCTGTCACTGGCGACATCTCCAGCGAAGACTAGGGCTTCAGGCTGCGCATGGGTTGTGAGACTGTGAGACTGTGTGCCCCAAGGTGTCTGATGGAGGTGCTGGAAAATCACTACTTGGTACTGAGCTGCTTTATCTATGTGGTTCTGGATGAGGCAGACAGGATTATTAAGGAGGGCTCTGAGCCAGATGTCCAGAAGATCCTGGGGCACATGCCTGTCAGCACTCAGGAGCCAGACACAAACGGGAACAGGAGGATCAGCTCACAACCCTGAAAAGACGCTGTCTAACTTGGAGTTAGGCGAGCACAAATACTGACAAATAATCATGCTCATGGCCACTATGTGCCCACTGCTGGAACGTCTGGCCAGGAGCTGTTTTTGGCAAACCTCTATGATTTACGTTGGCTCTATAGGCAACTCATGAGTGAGCGGAACAGAAGGTCTTCCTCATGTCCAAGTCAGAGAAGAGCAAAGAGCTACTGGAAATCTTGGGACAAGGCTTTGATCCATCCATCTTCAGAGGAAAGGTTTCGTCAGCCAGAAGAAAGATTGCAACCTATTGGCTAAATCCCTGGAGAAGATGCGGTACAATGCTTGTACTCTGCATGGTGGAAAAGGCACTGTCCAACCTCAAGGCCAGCACCAAGGATATTTTGGTGGCTACAGTTGTGGCTTCTCATGTTATCAACATCAAGGATGTGTCCATAGTTGTCAACTATGATATGAACAAACAAGTTGAAGATTATGTCCACCACATCGGCCACACGAGATGAGCAGGCAAGAGTGATGTGGCCATCACCTTCCTCACCAAAGAGGACTCTGCTGTGTTCTGTGAGCTGAAGCAAGCCATCCTGGAGAGCCCAGTGTCTCTCTTCCTGCCCCTCAGAGCTAACCAACCACCCAGATGCCCAGCACAAGCCAGGTTCCCTCCTCACCAAGAAGCGCTGGGAGGAGACTGTCTCTGCCTGGCGCAGCACTCTCTCGTGGGTTTAAGGGCACACTCTGATGCCGCCTGGTGCCTGTTCCCCAACACCTTCAAGTTCCTCTTTTCAGGTTCTCTCTTGGCTTATTGAGCCTTAGAAAACAGCAATTCTTTCTTGTCTTGGCCCTCAGGTCTGGAGGCTTGAGTGTGAGACTGCAAACGGACAGGAAGGTGCCATAGAAGCAAGGAGGGCAAACCACCAGATTTTGGCCCTGTTCTGCCCTTTGGGTGTGGTATTAAGACTGTACCAGGCTGTCAGCTCTTGCCAGGGAATGGCAGCTGATTGGCACTACCCTAGACCAAACCAACACCTGATTACCTGGATAGGTCCTCCTTCGGTGCAGGCTTGAAGGCTTAAGTGTGTGTGCTGTACCAACATCACCCTAGATGACCTTGGGGATTGGCGATCTGGCACTGTGACGGTTGTGGACATTGGACTCTGTCATTTTGACAGCCATTTTCCCTTTTAGAGGATAAAACAGGTCAAGAGCCTTTAGGAGTGCATATAGCCCCATGCCAAAGTCTTCTGTCTACTCTAGACGCCCCTACTCTAGGGAATATTTTTATTAGATATGGGGACATGGTGAGCTGGCTGTGTCCATCACTGAGTGAAACTTCTGTTTTCTATTCTCCAAGAAGATGAGTTTATATGTTCTGAGAATAATGAATATTTAAAAATCAAAAGAGAAGAAATATAATGTCTGTTCACTTGCTATCTTTACATTGCTTCTTAATAAAGAGGCGTTTACCAGACCCTTAATCAAACACAAATTTCCATAATACTCATGTGAATTGTGAACCAGAGGAGAACTATACTGGTGAAAACTAATGTATTTCATTATTAAATTGCCATTACTTCACTAAATCATATTCTACAATAGCTACAAAAGTGTCAGCAATATTGATCTTAATTCTGCCAATTGATCAAATGGCTAAGTGTTATAAAATCAAATGAACTTGGAGTGCACATGTATTTGTGTGTGTGTTTGGTTGTGTAACGTAATTAATTTAGAACATTAGCCAAAAGTAAGATTGCTGCAGATTGTTTTAGTGCAATAAAATAAACTCTTACATTAAAGACTTGCTTATCACATCTATTTGCTTTTACCCAATATGCCATACTCCAGTAGCAGCGATGCCATTTAAAGATAATTGGGCGATTAAATATGGTACACATATCTAACCTAAACAGAAAAGCTTCTAGGGCTGTTTAGAACTTAAATTTGACGAACAGAATCAACATTGTTGCAGAACTGCATTATGTGCTCAAACCATGAAAATTGTAATTTTCTTGGACAGCGTGAAATATTTCAATCAATATTTATGAAGCCCTCTAAATGTGCTTTGTAAGTGAACAAAATTTTGTATTCATAATGCCTCCTATAAAGACCTTGAAAAGTGATGACAATACTATGTGTCTCAGAATTTAAAATGTGACTGTAGTTTATAACATAGGGACTAACCGGGCATATTATATAGACTGGAATAATCCATTGGATTACTATCAATATAGCATTTGTATTTGGTTGTTTGTGGAAATTCAGAATCTATATGAGAGACAAGCACATTGAGAGTATGCCAGAGTCTGAGATAGGAAAATATTTTATTTTTACTCTAGGGAGCCTGGCAGAACTATTTACACTGGTCATTCTTGGTACACATGTATGTTCTGATTCACATTTGGCTAGAAGTATACTGCATTACTATTAAAATCATACAAGTTTTAGTTTCTGAATGTAAAACCCTAAAATTCAGCCTATAAAGACTCCCAACTCAGAAAGTTCAACAACTTAAAAGCTTTTAATGTTTTGCCTATAGCATTAATTATAAGTTTTATATAACTAATTAGTTTGTTAATAGTTTACAATTATTTCACTGTATCAACTTTTCATTAAAGAAGAGAACATAAAGTTTGAGAAACAGGTCTTTAGTTGACAAGAAAGAGAAAAAAAGACTACTACATTTAGAATGGAAAATATCAAGTATTAGCAAGAATTATTTTTTAAACTTCTACTCTGTATACTTTGTATTTTCCAAAAATTTTTACGAGTGTATATTACTCTTATATCTAAAAAGTTATAGTAAAAATTATAATAAATCATTACAAATACAAAAGTTTTTGTGTCTTCTAAGAAGTTGTAAGGTTTAAACTCTTGTTCCTTAGGTTATTGCTATTGGTTTCTAGTTCTTTTGACATTCAAATTATAAGCAGCAATAATTTAAATTATAACTGTCCAGAGTACTCCTAGCAACAAAAATGATTAGCTCCTATAAACCTATTTTCCAGTAGATGGTTGCTCATTATGAGAACCTTGACTCCGCCCAGTTCGCTACCAAAATCTTCATTAAAAATAGGGTTCAAGACAATTTGATTTTTATCATTGAAGAATGATTGATATCCAAGTCACTGTGATTTGATGAATTTGTACATATGCATATATCTACAAAATACATAACTGAAGCACAATTTGATATGGCTGGAGACCTGCACGCATACAAGTACAACCAACACTGAAATCAAGGTGATAAATATGTCTATAACTTCCAAAAGTTTCCTTGTGTCCCACTGTAGTTTTTTTTATGTTTCTATCTTATTTTCCTTTGTTTTTGTAGTAAGAATGCTTAACATAAGATTTACACTCTTAATTTTAAAGCTCCCAATACAGTATGGTTAACTATAGGCTCTATGTTGTACACCAGATCTCCACAATTATCTGTCTTGCATCACTGAAATGTCATACTCATTGAACAACTCTCCGTTCTGTATCCTCACTCAGGTCCTTTCAACCACACTCTACTCTTGCTTCAGGGAGTTTCATTATTTTAGATGCTTCATATATGTGGAGTCATGTAGTACGTGTTCTCCTAAGACTGGCTTATTTCACATAACATAATGTCTTCAGGTTAACCCATATTAGTGGATGTCATAGAACTTAGTTCCTTTTTTAATACTGACCAATACTGTACATATATCATACTAAACCTATAATACACAGCGTCTTTGGAAAATGAGGCCCAGGGAGAACACTACATGTATATACCACACTGACTTTATCCCTTCATTGACTGGTACATATTTTGATGGTATTATACCTTGGTTATTATAAACAATGAAATTTTAAAGTGATTTTTGAATTATTTTTAATCTTATTTTATTACTTAAGTGTAAATTATTGCTAGTATTTTAAAGAAATGTTGGTCCAAATTTAGGCTGCTAACCTATGCTAGTAGAGATCTCATAAATAATTTGTATTTAGATTGCTAAAAATAAGTATGTCTACAATAGCAAAAAGAATGATCAAGAATAAAAGCTCCTGTGACCTTGTGAAACATTATAAATTTTTCTAACTGAGCTAGCACTGGCACAGATTTTTCCACTTTCAAATAATCTACTCTTCTTTTGCTGCAGAATCCCACTAAATATATAGGAAGGCCCTACAAAAATGTTCTTTTATAACTACTTGTGGACTTCAAAAGAATTCTCTTTAAAAGTAAAAAGAACCCATAAGCTGAAAAAGTTAAAAAAAAATTTTTTAAGCGTCCTGGATTTGTCATGAATCTTGCAGCAAGAGACAAAGCAAAGACAGGATATGTATAGGACGAGCTCTACAGGACATCAAAGTGGGCGCCCATAGGTTCCCCTCACGACAGACTCATTGTGCTGGGCTTGTGGAGGGTTTTTTAACCTGAAGGGCGCTGAGCAGATCCTTGTGCTCAGAGACCTGCAAGGCCCAGCAGGTGGCATTTCTCAGGTGCAGAAACACTGTAACACAAGAGTGCACTTCTGCTGTGAGAAGGATGGGCTTTCAGAGTCAATGTTAGCTCAGCCTCCCTTGGCATGAATAATCATTAATGATCCCACAGAAGCCTTGCTATGGTAGGGTTGCAGGTGTGCCTCTGTGTAGCAGTCAGAGTGTCACATAATCAAAGAGCTGTAACAGATTTTCAGGACTCCCTACTACAGTGCTTCTTTCTGGAAACAGACACCAAGAGGGTAAGCACCTTGCTCCTGAAGTGTTCTGAACAGAGTCATTATCAATGTACTCAGTTTGTCTCTTAAAAGAATTGCAGCTGGAATTCTTTAATATTTGAGAAAATATTAACATACGCCACCTATATGTACATCTAATTTTCTCAAGTACACATAGACTTTTCTCAAAGCCAACTCAACTCCAGTATAACTCCAACTCCAAAATTAATGCTGATATTTGAAAACTAAGAATATTTGCTGCTTTTCTAAATTGTTTTCATGGAGATAAAGACCTATATTACCAACTTAGACTTGAGGTAAAAAATAACATTTTATATTTATACCAGAAAAAATCACCCTCCCAAAAATAATCATCTTCCTTATTCTGGGTTCAAATTTTTGTTTGCAGACAGATAAAAAGGATTTGTTCAAACAGTATTCAATTCCATTTATATAAAAAGACTGTCACAGATTAAATCAGATTCAAAATTAGCAAGTAAAAAATGTGTTATTAGAAGAGAAAATGGATACCTCTCCCAAATTGGGCTTACCAATAATCAAAGATACAAGGGAGGCAGTCAGTACCTCCTATGGCACTTTCTAGAGAAAAACAGGAATGCAGGATAACTGGGTGAACTTGGTTTAATGCAGCATCTTCTCATGCAACCACAAAATGGAGAGTTACAAGCAGAAAAGCTTTTCAAAAATATCTGGGCTCTATGCCCAGTACCTGACTTTCAAATCACAGTTCTTTTTCTATAGAATGTCAAGAACAATGCCTAACTATGATGGAGGTTGTCTTAAATGAGATAGACAATGTTTATAAAGTCCTTAGTCTGAAGAAGACAATTTATGGTAGATATTCTTACAATATATTCAAAAGGTAAAGCTGCTTTTCACCTCAAATTGAATCAGTTTTGAGATATAGTTTATCTACCATAAAGTTAACCTCTTTAAAGAGTATACTTCAGTGGGTTTGACTATATTCACAGAATTATGAATCATCACCAAACTATTATTTTTAAATGTTTTCATCAGTCTCCAAAAATATTTTGTATCTATTAACAGTCACTCCCATTCTCTTTCCCTTTCTTATTCACAAATGCTAAGGGTCTTTCTGTATGTATTTGGACAAAATTTTTAGTGCTGGAAAGTTGTTTCCAGATTGTGCAGGTATTAGGGCTTTCTTAGTTCTTTCCTGGGCACTTACATAGCCCTGCCCATGCGTATGACCTTTATGGTCCCCAGTAAGCTTTTCAAAGACCCACCCCCATGAATACACTGTATCTTTGATTTTGCTAAGTCTAATGAGCATAATTTCTTCAGGCAACTATGATGCAAAACAATCAATGCTGATAGTTTTTGACAAATTCCTCGGGAAAAGGGCTTCCTCACTGAGTTCAAAATTATATTGAATATAAACCAATTTACTTTCCAGAGATCTACTAAATCGATCAAAAAATGATCCATTTGCTTGGGTTGGGGATTTGGGTAGATAGTCAAACACATTCTTCCACTCTCTGATCCCCTTTAAACTACCTGTTTTCACAGGTATGTGACCAAAGAAATGCTGATTGTTAGAGCTGCCATGGTGCCAGAGAGACCAGTACAGGAATAGGATGAAACTAGAATGCTATGTATCTTGCTGATCTTATCAACATTTAGTCATTTTTGTTGTATAAACACTCTCCAGGGTGTCACAGCCTTTAATTAATTCCCAGTGTTCTGACAATTGATTTTTATATTCTTGTCAGTGTTCTTATTACTTTCATAGAGGAGGTTTTCAAAGAGTTTTACTCTACCATTTCAGAAATGCTTCTCTTCATTATTTTTAATTTGAGAATTTTTCACTAATAGAAACATTCTAATGTTCTTTTATCCCTCATTAAAAATACCTGAAGATATCAAATTCACTCATTTGATGTTTTTTTTTATAGCAAAAATTTTTACTGTAACATTGTAGAGTGTCAACCCAGCAGTCGCACAGGCTCTGTGAACCAAGTAGATCTCAATTACGATCCTGTTCGTCACTTATTTTATGGACACTAAGTTTCTTAAGTTCCTTCAGCCTTAGTTTATTAATTCTTAAAATAACACCTATGTATTGGGTCGTTAATAGCGTGAAGTGCCATTACACTTCTAACACATTAGCATCTAACAGACTTCAGTGAGTGACATTGTCTTTTCTTCTTTCCTTCCTTTCAATGTGCATTTATTGAAAGAATATTTGTACCGTGGTGCTAGATTCTTTAGTATAATAATGCCATCTACTGGAAAGGCCAACAAGCTGCCCAACCGAGAAAAGAGATCACCTTAAGGAGGAGACATTAAACTTGATGTTCTGCTACCCCTGAAATCAAAGCACTGAACATTTTCTTTGGCATGTTTATATTTAAAGGTGCCCGACAACACACACACACACACACACACACACACACACAGTGTTGTTAAAGTGGCTTATGTTTATAGTAGGGCCTTTTCAGTCCTTAACTTGAATAGGTAAATTACTAGTAGAAAACATTGACTATCATTTAAAGACTTTAATAAATGTTCCTAAGAATCTATTGTATTTGCTATCAAATGTTCATTATAGATCTGAAAATTTTTCTATAAACCTAGATTTTTAAGTTACTTATGAGTTTATTTGCTAATAAAAAACTTAAAAACATTGAGATCCTAATTTTCAATAGCAGTAGAAATGACCCCATGATAACAGATCTACTATTGGGGTTTTTCGGGGGGTTTGCTTGTTCATATTTTGTTTTTTTATTTTGTGAGACAGGGTCACATTGTGTAGTTTAGGCTGGCCTTGAGTTTACTATGTGGGCCAGGCTGGCCTCAAGCTCAGAGCAATCCTCTCCTCTCTGCTTCCCAAGTGCTGGGATACAGGCACGCACTATCACACCTGCACTGACTGTTGTTAAAAGTAGAGTAAATGCACTTTCATAAAGTAAAAGTCTTTGAAAATTTTCTAATTATTTAATAATAGATGATTAAATTAATTAAATAATATTTACTTATTACATAATGGCTTATAGTCACCAGAAGATATATCCTCAAAAATGCTTAATATGTTGATCATGATTTATTATATACATAAATTAAATAACTATAAGCAATATATAAAGTGTATGTGATTCTATTCATAGATTAACTATAAAATAATATATAAAGTATATATAATCTATATACATAAATAACTATAAGCAACTTGATAACATTTTTGTTTGAAAAAGTAAAAAATTTATAGATACTTGTTAGATTTAAGCAGCTACCAAAACACTGAAAGCAGCTTTTATATCTTAAATGTGAGTTTGATTTTATTTTCTTTTTCATGTCTCTAGAAACTGAATTCCTGAATTTTCTACAAGGAATGGCATTATTCTTACCTACAGGAATACATTCATGTGAATCCTAACCTTCTTTAATAATTTTACTGTCTACAGTTGGTAGGTATTTAAGTTGATTACTTCCCTTTAAAACATCTTTCACATTTTCCACAGACTGTGTAAAAGGAAAACAATGATTCATTATCCAGGCCTCCTTCATTTACAGTGGCCCAAGATTCGACCTGACATAAAAGTAAAACCAAAATCTCTAGTGCCCAGCTCCTGTGCATCTTTGCACAGCTGTGCATGGAGAAGAGCACAGCACAAGGCACAATGCCCTAAAGACTCTTAATGTTTGTTTATGTGTTGGAAAAACTGAGGCACAATCTAAACATGGTGGAAAAAAAACAAAAAAACTTCAGTACAGCTCAGCATACGTACAGAAGAAAGCATTTTCTCCAGTTTGTTGAAGGGGGATTCCACAGGATTACAACCTCAGGAAGAAAAACGTATCTATTTGTATCATGCATTTTGGCTTCTTTGTTTATATTTGCACATATGTGAATAACCCAGTGGACATCAAGAAATAACGAAGAGGGATAGATATACCTTGCTGCAAGAATTCATCCACACGAATTAGGTTTAAAGAGCAAAAACCCAGCCTTGCATCCTGTTGGAAATTTCTGTCTCATTATAGAAGGAAGGAATACATCTTATGGCAAGACTGAAACACATGAGAAGGAAGAGATATTCTAAAGAGGAATAAAACCTCACATGAAACAGTTTTGAAGAACAAAGTAAAAGAGATATTTCTGAAAGTGACAGGGCCTGTAGGGTACTCATGAGATCTGAACTAAATTTCAATTGTTGGTTCTCTTCCTTAAGGGTACAGAGATATTTTCAGATTTGACTGCATATTTATTTTTGCATCCTTACATAGTAACCCTTATTAGGTACATCAACTCTCCAGTAAAAACTGTAATAGCCATATAGATTTCATAAATGGTAACTTATAACTAGGAGAGGTAAGAGAAATGGAGCTTTCCCACATTCATTTCATTAAGATCCAAATGTATTAAGACCATCTTAAAGCAAAAGTGATGGTAGAAAAATTATGAGAAATTTCCAGCGTAAATCCATTTTTTTAGCCAAGGTCAGATCAAAGTACACCATGGAAATGCAATTCTAACACAGAGCTGGCTTAGAGCTGGGCATGATAAGAAAAACTGCTTGCCCTGAATAGCATAGTTAGAAGTCATCATTGAAAGGGACTAAAGCAGGAGGGCTGAATGCGGAAGTCAGGGTTACATATACGCATTTGGAGGCTAAGTGACCACTTGAAATTCAGGTCAATGCAAACATATTGAATTTTTTCAAGTGGTGAAAAGCACCCTGTTTGCTAATGAGAGCAAATTCCGCGCTGAAGTCGGAGGTCTGGGAGCCCAGTAGCCAGAGTTGCAACTAATAGAAGCTAAGAAAATTATTTGTTTTAGACTCCACCACTGATAACATTGTTGAATCAGGACTTCAACAATGTTGGTTTTATGGGACGCTAATTATCAGTCTGCCCTGGGAAGCCCTGTAATCACCCTATGCATCTTCTGCTAGAGGAAAACCCACACTGATTTTCCTTCTGCCACCCTGGCCATTCTTACTCAGTCTTTCTTATTAGCTCCTCTGTGCTTTCAGACACCTAAACGACAGAGTTCCTTGAGATCCCATGCATGTGTCTATCTTTTCTCCTTCTACACATAGTGTCTGTCTGACTTCATCTTTCCATGGCTGAAGTATGATTCATATAAAGATATCTCTCCAACTTGCAGCTCTAGCTTAGAAGTACCCTTTGAGTTTTACTCTTTCACCTAATATCTTATTTGATATATTTACTTGGCTAGCTCACCAATTAAGCCTGTCTGATAATATTTTACTTGATTTCAAAACACATTCCTCACCTACACATCCTCTCTCATGCACTGATGGGCTAAGGACCTGGAGGACTTTACTCTTCTTTCACCCTTACTTCCCACCTGTTTACCTGTAATTGCTGCTAGCTCTACCTGTAAATGACAGCCTGTCTCTGCTTTGCTCCACCTCTATAAGCACCACTGTGTCCCAGGCAGTGTGATCGTTCACACAGAATGCCTCCCAGGCAGTTCCCTGCTCCTTCTGTTGCCTTCTGCTGTTCTATTATACACTCAAAGCAGCAGTATAAATTTTCGAAAAATGAAAATGTAAACCAAATTTTGTTAACATCTGCTTAATACCCTGTAGGGTTTCCCATTGTAACTGGAATGAGCTGCAAAGGCTTTTCGTGCCTTACCCCATGAGTGCATCTCCTCTTGGACCTCTCTTCTGCTCATTCACCACACACCTGCTGTACTGGCCTCCTGCTGAGTCCTAGAACAGGTCACGCTCCATGTCCGGAAGGCTCTTCTCAGGCATATTCACATGCTGGCTGCTTCTCCTACAGGTCTTGGTGTTAGATCACCCGCTCAGAGGGCCCATTTCCAACTGCTCTATCTGAGGAGAGTTCTTCCCCCACGTTGCCACTGCTGTTTCCTGTGACCACACATCTCGTTTCCTTCGTAATACTTCGAAATCTCATGTGGCATCTTCACATTAAGAAGTTCTCATTGGTTCGTTTTTCTAATTTCCTTCTTAGTTTTTGAAAGTAATGATTTGCTTCTGTCTTTGAAAGGCTCTTCACCACGTGTATTGTATTTTATTTTTTGGTTTATGTGACATCTTTTATTACTTTAATTTCTTTTCTTCACCTAGTCCATCTTCACTTCCTGGCTCACCCTCATACAACTGTTTGGTTATTTGATTTACCTTTATTTGCATATGTTCTTTTAAATATGTTGTGTGATTTCCTGGGCCTATGAGTATAATTCATATAGCTTTTATTTGGTTTGTAAATATTCTTTTTATTGCTCTTTTTTATACAGTGAGCAACATACTTTGCATCTATACACTTCTGTGCCCCTCTAGCCATTGTTTCTAAAGGCAACGTGGTATTCCGTGTGCTCAACCCACTTATTGCTGTAAGATCCCGTTTCCACAATGACTACCAAGTGTGTAACAAATATGGTGGCCCGTGTGCTTTATGGAAATGCTTCTCTGGAAAAAGAAAAAGCCCCACAGTGCATGGATTGTAGGAAATGTCAGTATTTTCTTGATGAAATACTGCAGAATTGCCCTCCAGAATGGCTGCTCCGCTCTGCATTCTTACGAGGTTTCCCACAGTGTCTGATGCTTCAACTGATATTTGCAGTTCATCCCATTTTCTGATTTTTGTTGATTTAATCAGCATGAAGTAATATCTTTTTTCAGCTTTTTCTAGTTTCATAAATTTGAGCATCTTTTCCTATATTTGTAGATATGTTAAGTTTCATTTCTATTCCTAATCTGTGTCCATTTTCTATGGATTTCATAAATAGGTGCTGAATATTATCAAATGCTTTACCTGGACTTACTGGGACACCGATATTTTTTGTCTTTTTTTGCATTAAATGACAAACTATCATGACATATTTATTCTTCTAATCCTTGGAAAAGCTGTGCTTGCTCTTAGTGCATCATTTGCAATTATTTGGGGATTTACTATTATTTTACCTACAAAATACGCTTTTTATTTTTTTCTTTGTAGTATCCTATGTGATTTTAAAATCATGACAGCAATCATTTCATAAAATTACTTAGAAATTCTTTTATTCTTTTTAAATTTTATTTTAAAGAGAATAAAACCAAACAAAAGACAAAATAATGCCAATCAAAACACCAATGAAAGTGATTCAGGACTTCAAAACAAGATAATAGGAAATTGACAATGGCTGCCATAATGAATCTTGTTATCTTCAAAATAGCTGCCCATACCATCAGAAATAATAAAATCAACCAAAACAAAACAGAATAAAACCAATCAAAGCAAAGCAATAAAAACAATACAGGACTTCAAAACAAGATAATAGGAAATTGACAACGGCTATTATAACGTCTCTTGGTATCTTCAAAATAGCTGTCCACACCATCAGGCATAGGTATGTAAAATTAACCAGTCAGTACAAGAACCAAGTTCCTTCTTCAGCTCTTATCTTTCCAGAAATTTCAGGTGTGTGACCTCTAATTTCTACGATGTCTGTGTCTCCTGGACTTGTTCTGTGTGGGCTGAGGTCTGAGATTGTATTTTGCTCCTTTGTCCATTTCCTGTGTTTCTCCGAATCAGTCCATTGCTGCATCCCTGCTGCTTCCTGCACTTGCTGCCAGTCCATCAGTGCGGGGGATTGGATTAGGCATCTGGGTTCCTCTGACCTGGAGTTCCCAGACTGGTGAAGAAGCATGGAGCAGTGGTTCACAGATGTTCACCCCAATGATGGTGGGGCCCAGGGGTGTGACTTCTTCCAATTAAGTCCATTTGTTCACAGGTTTGGTTCAGCTCTGATATTTCTTTGCTGATTTTCTGCTAGTTGATCTGTCTCTCTGTGACAATGGGAGATTGGGGTCTTCCATTACAACCGTGTTATTGCTCATTTGACTTTCCATGTCTGCCAATAACTATCTTGTATAGTTGGGTGCTCCCTTATAAAGTACATATATATTTATGATTGTCAAGTCATTTATGCTGTCTCCAGCTTTCTCATTGGCTGCATTCAATCTTGTGTTAGTCTTCTTTGCTTCATTTTGTAGCTGTTGGATTGATTCCTATTAGTCTCTTGCTATTTTTAAGATATCTTTCTTTTCATGATCACTAGCTTTTGACTTTTTGATCAAAGCATTTGACTTTTCTCTTGCTATTTTTAAGATATCTTTCTTTTTATGATCACTAGCTGCAATTCTGCCTTCAAGATCTGAAATTCTATCCTTTCCTTCATTCAATCTGTTGCACATACTTTCATTTTCTGGATCTCTTTTTGTATCTGTTTCATGGATTCCATTTCTTTCCTATGTTGGTCATTTTTTGTCTCCATCTTTTTCTAAGCTCATCCTTTTTTTCCATTTGTGTTTTCTCTAATATCTTTGATTTTTTTATTGTCTTTTAGAGACAGGGTCTCACTATGCATTTCAGGCTAGACTTGGGCTCACTTTGTAGCCCAGGCTGATCTTAAACTTCCAACGATCCACCTGCCTCAGCCTCCCAAATGCTGGGATTACAGCAGTGCGCCACCATGACAGGCATATCTTTGATTTTAAGGATTTTTTTTTTGAACATGTGCTCATGTATATATCTTATAATGGACCTTTTCTGTTTGCATGTTTGTGTGCACACTATCTCTCTATCTTCTAAATTATTAGCTCTTTAAAGGCACAAACTGTGTGTATTTCATACAACACATATTTATATTATCAGCACTTAGAATAATGACTTGCCTCTGACAGTTACTACAAGTCTTTCTGAATGAATGAGTGAATGAAACTTGTAACCCAGTGATTCCCAGACTATGAATTTCAAAGCTTACTAATATCCACATTCTTCCTCACCTCTGCCTCAAACTTACTAAGTTACATAGAATATATTACAGGTATAAGAAATAAAAACAAGGACATAACGATGAAAACTGATCCCAAATAGAAGGATGCCAGTGCAAATATGAAAAGCTTTATATTGAAGTTCATGCTTGCTTCTCAAAGGAGAGGGAAGAGAGAAGAGAACATACCAATAGGATGATTAGCATAAGAGCAAGATTACCTGAAAAGGAAAAAGGATAGGAATTATTGTTCACATTGATTTTCAACTGTTGAAAGGATATTCAAGTTGAACATGGTGCCATAGTCCTGTAATTCCAGCACTCTGGGAGGCTGAGGCAAAAAGAGCAAAAGTTGAAGACCAAGCTAGGCAACTTGGTAACTTAGTGAGACTCTGCCTCAAAATCTTAAGAAAAAAATGGCTACAGATATAACTCTGTGCAAAGTCTCTGGGTTCACTTCCTAGAACCGCACACCAAAAACAGATACT
Source organism: Dolichotis patagonum (assembly GCA_004027295.1). NCBI lineage: Eukaryota > Metazoa > Chordata > Mammalia > Rodentia > Caviidae > Dolichotis > Dolichotis patagonum. Next base: position 30,626 of record PVJX010006935.1, read on the forward strand.
CAACAGTATGGTCCATTGAGTAGACACTGCATCTCACATCCTACATATGTGGACAGAGGGAGAATAGCTAAACACATAATAGATAAGTTATCTACACATTGCACTTAATTTACTTGATCAAAATCATAAACTTGAAGCATTTTTTATGAGGTAAATGTGTATTTGGGCTGCATTAGATGGATAACAACCAAATCCTATAAAGATCCACATAGAAGAGACAGGGATAGAAAAGAGAATTGCAAAGATATATATCATCAAAAAATGCATTTCATCAAACAAGAAGAGAAATTCCAGATAGAAAGATTTACACAGACAGAATAAAAACACACAGTATTTATCAAGCATTATAAATGGGCTGTGAAGTGTTCTCTATTTTGGATGTGGACAATTACGGTTTAGTTCAGAAGGACCTCAAATACACTGCTGGGTTCTTTATTATGGGATGGTTTATTCTAGCCCAGGTTTATTCACAAGCAGGTGCAGAAGTCCAAGAAAGAACTGAAAATACCAATTGATTTTGAAACAAGATCAAAACTGGCTTAACGCCTCTCTTCCTTATTCTATTAGCCAAGGAAAATTACTCAGGCAGCTAAACACAAGGATAGTGAAATAGATTTCATTTCTTGATGGAAGGAGTTCTCCATGTCACACTGCAGAGGACAAGACTGAAAGAAAACCATTGATTGAGGTCATCAGTGCTACCAATTGACCCAAAAAGGTGATGAGAACATTCTAGGCCACAAATCCTTTTGCAGGAAATAATTGAGAAAATATTATATTTGAGTTTTATTTTCTTCAAATTAGAACTTGTGTGTAGAGGCTTAGAAATTCAGTCATGTTTGAGTGCAGACAACTTGCATGGTGCTGTGCTGGATGCTGGAGGCCAAACAGGCAGGTGACACTCCTGCCCGCCATCCAGAGGACACATAGAAGCCAGCAATACTAAATCAGTACAGTTCAAGGTACATTAGGATCAGAGAAATCTTTCAAGTGACATCTGAGGCAAATCTTGTGGCATGGGTAGACAGGAAGGTCTAGAAAGGAAAAGTTGAACCTATATGCAACAAGAAGTATCTGGAAACTTTTTTTTTGTTCTACCCTAATGATATGAGAGCTCCATGGAACCACTGTTTATAGTATTAACTGCTTTTATCTGTTTCTTGATTTCCTGCCACCCACTGCTCTAACCTGTTTTGCCCATATCCCAGCCACCACCACATCCACCATGTTCTCTGTAACTCTCATGGAGAATGTACCGCTGGTTTACCCTCCAACTGCCTTGGCGCTCTCCATTCTTTCACTCCCAGGATTCAGCAGAGTTTATACTTCATTCTCCTGGCCTTGGGCTCCTCCTCCAAGTCTTGAGTCTCAGAAGACAGAACTGTGTCATGAAATTGTGACACATATTGCTCATAAAATTAAACAACACTCCAAATTACTATATCTTGAAAGTACCAAAAATATGAATTTTATTTCTATTATGATGACCCCACCAAAAAGAAAGGTCACCTTCAGAAACTAATGTGAAATTCCAGAAAATAATTACAAATTAATGCTAGAAAATACATATGAGCTACCACTTATTTTTAATTTGTTAAACGGAAGGACTCTTAAAAGTCCTATAGCCAATAGTATTTAATAATAATAATAATAATAATAATAATAATAATAATAAATAATATGAAACAAAATATGCAAGTACTCATCATGAAAACACTTGTAGATGTTTGTGATAACCAATTTTTGCCTATAAAACTTGTATAATGAAACGCAGTCTCTGCTAATTTCATTCGGGGTCTATTAAGCTGGCAGGACTCTAATACACAAATGGAGTAATTGTCTTCATCAACAGCAGGAGGACAATTTACCAGAAGAGAAATTCATTTAGATGGCACCAATAAGTTACATTTCTTCACTTTTTCCTCCAGATAAATTAAAAAGATTAGCGTTAAGGTTATTTATGGTTTCTAGAGTTTTCCCTTAATTTCCCTTCTTGCGCAGTTTTGCCACCACTTATTGTCAAATGCCTTCTATGTATCAGACTCTCTTAGTTACCCATCCAGAAACTACTGACACTTTCTGCTTTCTCAGGAGCATCGATCTCACCCTAGCCCAAGTGCAGCCTGACTCATGTACCAGTTACAGTAGTTTCAGTCCCCCTTGGCATAAGCATGTGATGAGTTTTTCTAATGGGACAGAAGAGTTAGGCATGCAGAGACTTCTGGGAGTTTATTATGGTCATAAGCAGAGGTACAGAAATACAGTCACACTCTGCAGGATCTCGTGTCTCCATGTGGCATCTGGGACTATGGCAGCAATGTTGGAACTATAAGGAAAAAAGATCATGACAGACAATGTAGACAGAAACTAAATTCTTCATGAGTTCACTACATTTGCTAATTAATTAAGCTTGTGCCATGCCTACACTACATGACAAAATAAATTCATGTTTAAATATTTTGGTTGGAGTTGGGGCTTTACTCAGTGTGTAGATAGCAGAAGGCATGAAAGCAAATCCTACACACTACCTAAATATTCCTTCAGTGTGAACTCCTATGGGACACAATTGGATAAATCCTGTTACACAGCAAATAGCAGGAATGCAGCAGTGTGGAATGACAGTGGATTGTGATTGCCAATTTGACTTGATTTAACGACTCCTGGAGAGGTGACTGGGTTGTGAGGTACATCAATATGGACATAATTTCGGGGTCTATATCTAGTCCTTGGCCCTTTCCTCTGCGGCTCTTTCTAACCTGCCCTGCTTTCCAGTCACCGTGAGTTGAGGAGCCCAGCTCTGCCACCTCCTCTGCCATAATGTTTCTACCTAGGAACCAGTTGGCCAGGTACTGAAACCTCTAAAACTGAGACAAAATCAGCCTTTCCTCCTTTAAATTGCAGAGGGTCAGGGATTTTGTCCCAGCAACCTCATAATTAAATCAGCTATCAAAATACAATCCAGAGAAATCAAACCTATTAGACAGAGATGTAAATTTGTCTTAAAATATTATTTACTACAGTAGTTCCATTTCACTGACTACAGAGAAAAAATGATGCAAATTTGTAGTAAATTTGTAGAAATGATTTGTAGTAATGATGCAAATTTGTAGAAATGATTTCGAAAGTCAGTTGCAATCCTCTTAGTATATACTCAAAGAAGAAAGATTAAATCAGCACTGAAAAATCTGCATTCTCAGATTCATTGTAGCATTATTCATGAAGACCAAGATACAGAAAAAGCAGGTGATATGAAAAAGAAAACTGTACAATATATGTGCATATGAAATATGATAAACAGTACAATACACATATGTGAAATGTGATTAAAGCATAAAGTGGGAGTTTAAATTTTAAAAATATATTAAAGCAAGAATTGTTGCCATTAACCTGCTTCAAGGCAGCCCCCCTTTATTTTAAATGTGCTTAGCCTGTCATTCTTGCCACTTTAAGAAACAGTTCTGGAGGGCCCCTTTCCTGAGTGTCTTTACAAGGTGCAAATACAGCACAGTGCGTCCGTCCTGCTGCTGCCCAGTGCCCACTGGACAGGCAGCGTGAGAGCACGTTAAAGCGTTTCCTCACCCACCCTCTTCACCCAGTGTGGCATCCTATCTTCTGGCTCTTCCCCAACTTGGAAGGTAAATGTTTTGAAAGAATTCAGGCACTGGAGCAGTCACAACCATGTAAACAAAGGCATTCATGACAAAGGAATTCCAGAATGGCTTCAGAAAGTGGAAGAGTGATGAAATAAGTGTGTTTGAAGTGATGGGGAGTATTTTGAGGCAGTGGAAACATGTCTTTTGCTGTAATAAAGGTTTTCATTTAAACATTGACCATATTTTTAACATGCCTTGTATAACACGGAACATGATCGGGCTTTAAAACAAGAAATGTCACCACAACATGGATGGACTTGAGGATATTGTGCCAGGTAACATAAGCCAGACATAGAAAAATGTTGCATGACATCACTTATATGTAGCATCTTAAATAAATAAATTAAACAAAATAAGAAGAAGGGTGAAATATATAAGTATAGAAAATAAAACAGAGACTCCAGGGGGCCAGAACAGGAAAGAAATAGGGAGGTGGAAACCAAAGAATACAATTTGATAGATATGTAGGATGAATAAGTCTCAAGATCTAAAGTAAAACCTGGGTATGACAATTAACACAATTTTATTGTATAAGAAATGTTAAATAAGTCAATTTAGGTGTTTTTGTCACTGAAAACCAAATACGTGAGATGACAAGTTAATCTACTTCACCCTAGTAACTACTTGACTATCAATATGTATTCTATGCCATGCTGTAAACATCGAGTACATTAACTGAAATTTATTTTTAAAAATGAACCCGGACGTGTGGTTCACACCTGTAATCCCAGCATTCAGGAGGCTGAAGCAAGAAGATTACGGTAAGATCGAGACCATCCTGGGCTATATAGTGAGTAAATTAGCCTGAATTACAAAGAGACACCCTGTTTAAAAATCAATAAATAAACAATAAATCAACTAAATGATTTCTCTTTAAATGGAATCAAATGTTTCTCTAGATATCCTCCATAAAAAATGTATAGATGATGAGTAAAGTGTGTCACACTAGCTTCATATTAGAGACAGTGTACTTTAGTTATCAGGCTGAAGAACTGGATAGTTTTCTATTGAACCTGAAAGTTATTTAGCCTTTCTAAGTCTAAATTTCTTAGTCTATAATAACATCAACATTATTATACTAACTTTTCTGTAGGACATATATATGAGTTACATGAAATAATGCATGAAATGTCCAGGCACAAAAAAAGTACACTACATTTATTATGATTTGGGTCTAAAATGCCCCTCAAAGTCTATCAGATTGGCTTTAGAAAGTGGTTGGATAATGAAGGCCCCAGTATTAATGGATTAATCCACTAATGAGTTTATAGCTGAATGGTCTATTAAGAGGTAGATCCTAGTTGGAAGCAGTATCCTCAAAGGATACTGCTAGGATCCAAGGATCCAACTAGGATCTCAAAGCAGTATCCTTTGAGGATCCTCAAAGATGTGCCCTTGAGTATCACATTTTTCTCTGGTCCCTTCCTCTGGCTCTTTTACACTTACTCCATGCTTCTTGATGCCAGGAGGTGAGTAGCTTTCCTCTGCTACATCTTCTGCCACGATGTGTCTGCCTCCCTACATCCCTAAAACAATTACATAAGGTGATCGTGGACAAAGCCTCTGAAACTGTGAACCAAAATAAACTTTTCCTCCTTTAAACTGTTTTTCTCAAATATTCTGTTACAGCAACAGGAAGTTAACACCGTATCAAACACAGTATCCTCCTTTGAATTGGTATTAAATTATAAGTTCCTAAAGAGAGGATCCCCATGCCAGTGCAATAAGCATATTTCCCTTAAAGTTGCACCTGCTTTATGGCAGGCTTCGGAGCACAACACGGAATAGATTTGCAGAGATCAGCTGCAAGAAATGTAGCAGTGACCACTGACCCTTGAGTCCTCACTTGTTATCCTTCTTGCTTATAATATAAAATGTTGTAACCACAGCTATTGGTATTTATAAGGTGGTCATAAAAACCAGCACCATGATGACAAAATATGGAAGTCTTGTGCAGAAACCCCCACAAGATAGTGAAGTGTCATAAGTGGTGAGCTAAGAGATAGGCAGCAGTACTAACATTTGTTTTTGTTCCACCTTTCTTACCTCTCTGAGCTTCGTGTAAAGTAAAGGAGTTAAGACAGGTGATCTTTGCCATCCTTTTTACCTCTCACGTTCCATCACCACTGTCCCACTACAGACGAAGGATAGACTGCATCTGTTGACTGCATCCTAAGAACCAGACTACGTACTGCACAGTCTAGGTCCAACTTAATCCTACCAATAGCCACATGTGTTACTCTTTCCCCCATGTGAAAAACTTGAAAAGATGCAAGTGATTTTTGCAGCATACCAACAACAATGTTATATATTTCCTATTCCAAAATGTGTCAACAAACATGGCTAAGTATAGGACAAGTTTGAAATATGTCATGATATACTACCGTATGGTACTTCATTCTTATGTGAACAAACTCCATACATCTTTAAAAGAAAAACATTCCTCAAAACATGTTTGTCAAGCTATATGTAAAAAGCTTCAAGGTCAATTTCCTGTTTTAAATATCCTTTTAAAACAAATATATACCAACTTTATCTAAGATAAATACTTTTGTAATATTCGCCTTCATACTTCCTGAAAATTTCCATATATAGTCAACAGCAGAATGTTTTTAAAATAAGTAACACTGCATATCTTTTTTTCTGACATTTTTGTTGTTTTTAAGTTTCTAGTTCACTTAGCAGCTGGACATCTAACACATATATCATTTTATTTTGAAAAACGATAGTCTATTCTAGACGACACCCACCTGCCATTGTAATAGATAGAATTACTGATTTTATGTACCCTTCTCAACAGAGAGGGGATGCACAATTGCCTCCCACGACTGTGATAGCAAGATGGCAGTTACAACCAGCACCTAGTGAAACAATACATAATTGCCATGCACTAAACTAACAGAAAGAGAAAGAAAGATTATGGGCACAATAGCCAAAGTCACAGACAGAATAAACAACCTGCAGTCCTTAGTTTGAGCAGAAGGGAAAAAAGGCAATTTACACTCAGAAGTACCATCTCAGGAGAAATCTTTTGTTGGAGGATGACTTACATTATGTATTTTATAAGATCCCTTTGCTCACTCTCCAGAAGAAATAAGAAAAGGTGAGTATCAAATCCGAAAGCAAAAGAGGTTAAGCCAGCTCACAGGCACCAAGAGAACAAATTACAGTGATTTACTGATGACAATTATAAATTATTTTATATACACTGAAGCTTTGGAAAGGAAGACATGAAATTGATTCTTTTGTTGGAGTTCAGTTTTTCCTAGAAAATCAGATTTATGCCCATAGTCAGTTACCATATGTTGTTAGAGAATACACATTATAGATGGCATAATATTATGGGTGCTGGGTTGTAAGCTATATCAAGATGCTACTGTAATGTGAAGATTTTCTAATGCTTTCATCTTTATGTGTCTTAATTGTATTTTCATGTTTAATATCACATTTCACCAGGCATGTAACTCCTTCGTCTGAATTTGTTATCAGTACTAGGGAAGAACAAGAGTAGGATGGATTTTTCTATTTTTGCAAATAGAAATTTATACAGATAAAAATCTGCTTGTAAAAAGACCAGAGACTGGGGAAGACTGGGAGACATATTATGGCACTGTTGATTGATTGCTATGGGTCTGGCTGAACAAGGCATATATATAAATTTCTGTGCTTATTTCTATTTTTGAAAAACAATGAGAAAAATAAAAAAACAATACTTCCAAACCCCTTGAATGCAAACCCCAGTCAAAGCATGAGCAGAATGTGTATTAGTACTGTGGAGCTGTGAAGAATTTAACCACGTATGTGCTCTCTCAGCAGTACAATCTATAAAGGACGCAGTCTGGGCAATCCACGGAAGCATGAACTGTGCTCCAAGGGAGCAATATATTTGAAGTTACGATGCTGTGATGTTTGTGGCGAGGCTGGTGGATTGAAAAGATAGTAAAAACCCATGAACGGATATTAATGTTCTTTTTTGCAAAGAAATCCCTATACTGCAACAGACTGGTATAATACATCAAAATCTTAATACTCCAATGACTGTCCCTATTGTCAACTGAGTAAGTATCTTTGACCTATTTTATCTTACCTTTGCTTTATGTGTGGGAAAATACTCAAGATTCACTCTTATTAAGTGAAGCTCCTTATGTACCCAAGAAAAAGAAAACCAACCTCAAAGCAAACAGAGAGTACAAAGCATTTGATTTTTAACTCATTATCCTGAACTCTGGTATTTCCTTTATTGGGAAGTCTTGGTGTCAGAATCCATAACATAATATTCAGCACCACATATATATGCAATTTGCCAAAAGAACTTCACAAGGGTATAGCTTAAATAGTAATAAACACCCACACACATTTATAGAGCACGTACTTTGTACTGAACATAATCCCAACATCTCTACATGTACATACCTCTCAGCTGACCCTCATGATAATTTCTTGAAATCAAACTTTTCTAAGATAGCAAACTAGCAAATTATGGAGCAGGCACTGACTTAATTTTTGCAGTTCCAAAACTCATGATTTCCAAAAGAAAAAATACAAATTTTAGGATTGTTCAACCCAGTGTGGGTTATTTGTTGTTTGTTTACCAGTTATTAAAAAATAGGTTGACAAGAAAATCAGAGATGTTTAAGAGCATCACATCACTACCAGTTCTTCCATGATGATATAATGTTTCTCAGCTTTAACTGAAAATAAACAAAAGGAATAGCAGCATATGGAAACAATTTTATACATAGAAAATTGTTATTTAAGACAAGCCATTATGTCTTTGAATGTCACTTAAATTTTTTTGCAATCATTTCCATCTATGTGGAGAAAGAATTGTAACCCTAAACAACTATTAACACATTCTTTAATTGGATTATGTTACACAATCTGTTTCTCTGCCTAGGAGCTAAGGATTACAGTCTTTTTCTCCACTAGTGCAGCTTCTACAGATTAGGACCTTTTTGCTACTATTGTCTTCCTGTAGATAATGAGGTTTCCATAAACTGATGGGCAACCTCATCTTCTTAAGGCTTCCTTTTTTGACTGACTGATTAAAAACTACTGCTGCTAGGATTATAGTTCCACAAATTCTGGGTTATTGGTTTAGGGTGGATACTAAGAGTGATAGCTTCAGAAGAAGTTTCCAAACAAGTCCAAATGTTCAGCCAGGGTCTAAAGCTGTTCACACAGCCTTCTCAGATCAAGAGTTCAATAGAATGTATTGTAAAGGAGATATGAATAGTTTTCACTGAAGACAAAACTGCTGTGTTGCTCATAGTCTTGTCTCAGAGATTCCTAAAACAAAGTATTCCAGAAAATTCTAAATATCGAGCTACACACAAGTGTCCTTCTATATAAAGAAACTAGAAAGCCTAAGGGAAACTGCCCTTGGTGGAATAAAATATACAGCATCACCTGCCTCTGCTCCTCATCTCACACGGAGAAGAAAGAATATTCAACTCACCCTTCAGCAAAAGACAGAAGATAGGAACTCAAATAGTTTTCTATAATTGGGGAGCGAGCGGTGGGCTTCATCATGATTTGCTAAGTTGCTAGATCTATCACCAGTATGACATACAGGCAAAAGCACCCAAAGATGAAAGCAGGTGTGGTCAAGCTTTATGGGCGTCTTACTTAAAAGGAGGTTGTGTGGGCTCCCCATAGTTGAAGAAAAGCAAGAGTTCTCAAATTTGATAGCGTGATAACTTGCTATGAAAGTTATGTACTGCACAGCAAGGCTGAACAGATTCCCATCCCACCCTAGCCCCAAGGATCAGTAAGAGGTACCAGATCAGAACAAGGAATCTGGTCACTCAGAGAATGACTGACCAGCAGGGAGAAAACAGCAGCAAAACATAAGCTGTCTTCTCAAGGAAGACAGGGTTATTCCAAGCCAAGAACAGCTCGTGGAAAGTTTCACATAAAGGTACTTCACATTTGTGCATATCTAAAAAGTTACTATCCAACCAAACATCTCCATATATGACAGTCTCCATTTCAATTTATGCTTTGAAATATTTGGTTCTTTTCTTATTATTTGTGTCTTAGGAGTTCTTTTTGATCTTTTAATTGAAAGCTACTTCAAATGACTCTGAGGTCATACTATATAAATAACATTCTGACATCTATTTTGATTAATCTGACATGCGATCAGATAGCATCTGCTGAATGCCACAGTTTACTACAAAGATATGTTATTGTGTCATAATTTGGAATCCTACACATAATAAAACAAGGTACTTATCTTTGAAGTTCTTGAGTTATTATACTCTTAAACTGTTAAAACTTCTGTTCCTAAATTAGGCATATCTGTGTTCAAAGATAAATTCTACATCAAACTAGTTGTGTGACTCGGGCCAGATGTTTACCCTAATCTTAGTTCTTCATTTGTCCTCAGGAGGCTGCTCAGCATTTAATTAGAGTATTTCTAACATTTTACATGATGAAGAACATGAGAAAGTCTAGCAATCTGGACAGTAGTAAATCATAAGTAAAACCAAGTGTGAATTGCTATTATTTCTTTCTTTAAGACAGTAATGCTCCAAACCAGGAGAAAAGAGTTTGAAAAACAAATCTGTATGTACTGTACTTAGGCATGATACTTCAAGGCTGGCCTGAACTGCAGAGTGATACCTTGCCTTAAAAAAAATAAAAAACAAGTAAACAAATAAAAATCTGTATGTGACAAATAATAGAGAATACAAATCTAAAATATTAAGGAAACAATCATGGCTCCCTCAGTCTACACTCACCTTATAAGTCATGTAAATTTGCAGTTCACTACTGTCTTTATTCTGAGTCTGTACACAGAAGAAAATATGAAAATACGAAGAGCACTGTAAGATGAAATGCTGAGCCCTGCAAAGTAAGGAATGTGGTGCTTGACACAGAGGAGCTATTCAGGACAATGCCAATAGTTACCTATCAGAAGAGATCTTTCCCCAAAATTAGGGGGAATGGAGCTATGAAGTATCTGGATTAAAATGTAAATGTGAAGTCTTAATTATTCAAACGCTCAGTGAAAGTCAATTATACTTCCATTAAAATGCAAATATGCATTTATGCTCCTGTGGAGGTACATTACTAAGAAAGGGCTGCAGAGTGCAGGAGGAGGAACAGTGGGGTGCTTGTGGTCCAGTGATGAGGAAGAGGATAAAGAGCAGTCGTGGGTGCTGTACTTGGTCAGTGCACTCTGGAAAAGAGGAAAACATTTAAAAAGTGGAAGCTGCCAACAATACGCTCGACCTGCCTGGAAAGAAAAGAATTAATTTGACAGAGGCTTGATAAGCAGAAAAGGGCTAGCTCTTCTAAAAGGGAATTAGCTTCTCTAGGAACGCCAGGAGGTATTGGCTGACTTGAAGAGAGGACCGAGATGTCAGTCTGCTGCCACTCTGCAATCTGAAGGGTAAGCTGGAACCATGGCCAAGTTTCAGTTCCTCTAAGGAAGAAAGCAGCTTGTATGTGATACTCCGTATGTACTGTTTAGGGCTATGATAGTAATACCACAGTGTGGGGCTTCAAACAACAGGCATTTATTTTCTCATACTTCTAAAAACTAAGGTTGAAAATTAAGGTGTAGGCAGTATTGCAGGCAGTTAAGTTAGATAGGAATTAATAGGCAGTCAGACAGAGACAGGCCCTCATGAAAGACAGGGCAAAAGACAGAACACAACAAAACTGTGGCTGGAGGTGCATCTGTTGAAGGCCAGGCCCAAGATGAAGATGCAATGGCCAGACTTACATGTCTCCCTAATGGATAAGCAGTAAGTTGGAATTATACTATAGTTAGCACCACCTGGCCCAGGAGGTCCAGCTAGGCATCAGTCACCCAGGTAGGTGACCTGAGCCTCAGACCCATCCCTTCCCAATAATGCCTTTGTTTTTTCCATGTATCCATGATGTGTGACTTGTGTTCCTACTGAACCAATATTAACTATGCAGTTCTACTTGTAATCCTATAGGTAGATTATAGTCTGACCTATGCTGTACATGCATTGTGACTTTGCTGTATAAATCACCCTGACAGAAGGCCTCGGTGGCAACCCACTTTTAGGATTCTCCTGTCTCTCAGGAGCTATGTCTCCATAAGCATTTCCTATTGTTAACTTCCACTGTCCTTTGCAATTTGTTCTTCAGTTTCAGGGGACATGAACTCAGCACATCTGACATCTACTGGGTCTCTATGTTTCTCCTCTATCTGCAAGACCACACCAGTTCTTCAGCCTGTAGGGAGAAACACTTCCTTGCCTGTTCTGGCTGCTGGAAGGTGTTGGCTGTCTCTGTTGCGCTCTCATATTGACCATATCATTCAAACCCTACCTTTTCCTCATGTTGCCTTCTCTTCTATTCTTATAAAGACCCTTGTCAGTGGATTTAGAATCCACCCGGCTAATCCAGGATATCTCAAAATCCTTTATTTGATTATGCCTTCAAAGACATTTTTCCAAATAATATAATGCTAAAAATTAACATGCAAATGTATCCTTTCGGGGGGAGGGGGGACTCAAACTACTACAGGCCGAACATTTACCTCTGCGTCGTGTATAAAACACATTATCCCATCCCAAGATCTCCCAAAATGGCAGCCTATTTATATCATCAGCTATAAACACAAAACCTCACCAGATTTTGCTGATGGCAAAAAATCATACATTTTATCATCTAAATTAGGTATGACTGAAACTAGGTATGATTTATCCTGGAGCAAAATTCTACTCCATAGACTCTCTACTTTCATAGATCTATGGATCTCTACTTTCATAGATCTATGTATCTATGAAACTAAAGAATAAGGTACCTGCCTTCTAGACACAATCATGAGAAAGACATAGTAAATATTAAAAGGAATAAAGGGGTCACCTGCCTCAAGAAGGTTTAAAGTGCACTGGGATATTCCATTAGGTTTCAAGGCATGCTTCTTACTAGTGAATCACCAATATAATTTATAATTTGGATAGGGTGTAAACTTCTAAACTCCTCGAGTGATATTTTCTTTTGCCTTAATAGTTTCCTTAATTTGTCTCTTTCCTCTTTTATTTACTGTAGTCAAAAGAAAGGCACAAGGCAAAATTTTAACACTTTGCTTAGAAAATCTTCATATCTAAATATCCAAGTCTGTCACTTAAAAATTCTATTTTCTGTACAACTGAAAAATTGCAATCTCTTCCACTTACACAGCTAGGATTATGTATTTTCCAGTTTACAATCATTTGCTCACTAATTCCCTCTATGCTTTTATCAGAAAAAATTCCATCCATGGCATTGTGTATATTTTCTAACATGATAGACACTTTCACATTGTGTTCCTCATTTCTTTCTGAGCGTCACCAGCTTCAGGAATTTTCTACCACAGGCCTCAAAGTCCTCCACACTTCTATCCATCATCTAACTGTAAAACCACTTCTACAATTTTATACACATTTGAGCAGCAAGTCACATTCTTATAACAAAGTCTATATAATTTCTTTTAGTTGCCACAACAAATGATCACCAATTGGATTTCTAAAACATAGAGTTTGATTCTCTTACAGTTCCTGAGGCCAAAAGTTCAAAGTCAAAGTACAGGCAAAAGCACACACTTGCTAGAAGGTCTAAGGGAGAGTCCTTTCTTGCCTCTCTCAATCTGTGGTAGATGATGTCCATACCCTTTGAGTTATGGTCACTACATCTGTCTTCCCATTGCCTCTGTTCCCCTTCTCTCAAGCTCCCTCTGAATAGCCACTGTCAGTATACTTAAATTCACATACTTGCAAGTTGCTGTATAGTACAACTGTGAAAATCACAATCCTAGACAAAAAATGGTATATGTGTATGGGGAGAAGTACTTGTAAATAAAAAGAAACAAGAGCAAACATCCATTTAAAACCGTCCGAGGATCAGCTGCTTAGGTACCTGAGCATCAAAATAGAACCCGGTGCTTTATCTGTCTCATCTTCCTTTGGTTACCACTAGTCCCACTGATTAGCATGACATTCACGTGTACACTTCAGCCAATTGACACCTCAGCAAAAAAGGAGAGCCAGAGGACTGCAAAGAAGTGATACTAACCTGAGGAAGGTCCTCAGACTTGGGGGAAATGTGTTTATGAGACAAGGCTCTTCCTAATCACACGCCCTAGGACAGTTCCTAGATTACAAGAACAAACAAAAAGTCATTGGAGATTTAAAAAAAAATAAAGAAAAACCACATTGAACCCCCTTGGGTTGAGGTTGACAGGTTTCCCTCTTTTCAACATAACCATCTTTAGTGCCTAAATGAGCTGCTGCAGAATCCCCTCTGTGTGAGTATTTATGTATTTTTTTACTAGTGCACATCTGCAGTATATGATGATTATCATGGGAGTTGGTGCAGGTACGCCACACATCTTAATTCTTTGTACAAAATCTTCTCATGAAAGGTCTAACAGAACTGTGCCCACCATATGCTACCTGCCCAAGGATGTGCCCACCTGCTGACAGACTGCTCTCTCCTCAGCTTTCCAGGCTCTACTGCTCTACTCCCAAGGTTCCTAAAATCAGACTGATGTGACTGATACACTACATTCCATGGTTATCTAACTAATGATCTGGTGAGGGTTTTTTTTTTAATTGGGAATTGGAAACTATGACAATCAAATGAGGAAAACAAATAAATTCAAAAATTAATTTAAAAAATCAGTGCTTGAATGACCTTGACTCTCATAAATAAATGTCTTTTTAAATAAAAGAAATAGTTGTCTTTTAGGTCACTGGAATTTCAGTCTAGCATGAATTTTACGGGCAATTTGTAAAGGTACTAAAATAGAATTTACCAAGAAAGCAAAAGAACACAAACTCAATTAAGGTAACACAGTCGTCTCCCTTAGTATGAAAAGTAAGAACATCAAAAGGCAACTCCACCAAAAGATGTAGGAGCAAGGACATGTCTTTCGAAGGCTAAATTAAGATAAATTTCAGAAGTGCTCTTCTTAACTCCTTGCTAAAGAAAATTGCATTTCTTTCTACTGTATTTACTGAAGTTCCTGTGCTTCCTGCCTTTAATGACCAACCTCTTTGACCATGCTCTGCTGAAATCTCATAAAGATGAACTTCGATTATAAGCACAGCACAGTGCCAAGGTTGCATAAGCTAACTGCAAGCAGCTGCCCATGGTACGGTGCCTAGAGGAGAGGAGCATCTCTCTTATTTTAGCTCTGTTTTAGGACTGTCCTTGATTTAACTGGCCAAAGAGTAATATTTGCTTTAACACTCTGCTTTTCATCATCCACATATTTTTTTTCTCATTGCACATGGGAAGATAAAAAGAGTTGAGACTTCTGGTCCAGCTGAATCACCCTGATCACATCAAGTGACCTTGACTAATCGGTTCCTGCTAGCTAGTACAAACAATGGGCACTTCTTCGCGTAGAGGCAGTCCCTCAGAGCCCCAGACAAAGCACTTGGGTGTCCTGGTGAGTCTTTTATCAGCTGAATATTTTCAAGGATCACATGTGCAAGATTAAGGTAGATGTTATTACAGAATTAGAATCAGATCTCAAAAGGCATTTGAGTGCAGAGCCAAGGACTTTATTGAAGTCTCTGAACTAAAAAACAAACAAACAAAAAACCTGAACCAATGAACATGCTCACTGATTGTCAAATACTCACCATTAGTTTAAATCTTTTGGATTCTTTCAAATGTCTGCCACCATTTTTTGTCTATTCGTGACCTTGTATTTCAAACCCTTCTCCCTTATTTTCATCTATTGTCCCATGCCACTAGCCCTGGAATACAGCAGATCTCTACCGATCATTTACATTAATTTTTTTACACTGTTGGCTTTAACCACTCAAGAAAAATTGACAGCACAGAGGCATCACCAGTGGAAGACTAATGATAAATATATAATTGATAGTAAGCCCTTAATGACACTTGGAAATCTGTTTGAAATTTTGTTCTTCAGTAGTGTAGTTATCTTTGCCGGATTTCCTCCCCATCTGTAGCAAAGCAGACTTTCAATGTCAACCTGTCTTCTACTGTCAGCCCAAGTTCCCTCCAGAGATGCTTCCAGTGAACTCCACCCCAGACATCCAAAACTACAGACAAGTTGTTTTCAAAAAGTGTTCCTTTAATACAGAAGAAAAATTACAAGAAACCAATCAGTTTCTCCATAAATACTTACTAGCAGAATGTTCATTCGCACATTCCCATGATCTTGAACTACCAGTGGTATATGTATGATTATTGTCTTCCATACAGAACTCTTTCCTTTCATTTAATAGATACTGAAAAGTGAAGGATCGAACTTAGAAGAGAAATGAAAGTATACTTTTTAAATATTTAGAATAACAGATTTACTGAACTAACATCTGCATACCATACAACTTACAAACTTAAAAGATTCAAAAGATTTTAGTACATTGACAGAGTTGTAAAACAGTGACCACAGTCAACAATAGATAATATTTTCATCCCAAAACAAAACATCCTACCCAAACTATTATCTAATGACTATCCTCTTATCTATTTTGATAATTTTGTTGGGTTACTGTAAAGCCTAGCATTACTTTTAGCTGAAATCTAGAATTTTGAAATGAAGAGAATTGAAGAAATACGTAGAATTATTTTTTGATGATGGAACAAATATGAAAAACAACACCACAATGATGAAATTGGCTCCTTACTATACTTCTTTACTATAATAAACATTAGTTAACCATATAGCATTTTTACTAAAGAGTGTGACTAGCCTATGGGTAGAAATCAGAAAACGTGGTCTTTACATCTGTATGAAAATTAATTATTATAACCCCAATAACAATTTTATCTGACCTACTGAGGAAACATGGCCAAATATTTATAATTCTGAATTTTTCTTGGTGATGAGACTTAAAGTGATAGTTAACTCTTTTCTCCAATGCAATCTCACGCTAAATACATTACTCCAACTCTAAGGTAGATTTCAATAGCCCAGAAGAACATACACTTCCAACTCATATTTAAGCATGAAACTGACTACCTTTACTTCACTTGTGAGCAACAAAGAAGTTGGATCTCTCTGACTTCCAGGACACACATTCGTGCTTTGAGAATCAACTGACAATAATTACAAAGTCTGACTGACTCACACTTTGTGGGGCTAAAATTAATACCTAACATTGTTTTGAGCTCTGGAAAATTTCTGAGGCAAATGGCTCAGACTTTGATTTTTCCGCTGTAGTAGAATTCATAGTCTACTTCCAACTTTCTTCTGTGATTATTCAAGAAAGCATCTTCTATGGCCAAAGTCACAAACTGCTTGTACAAATACTAACAGATACTTCAGAGCTGCCCCAGGAAAAACAATGACACCATAATCCATTTAATTCTCTCAGGGCCACTGGCCCAAGATTCCACATGCCTTCTTAATTAATGTGTTTACCTCTTTACTTGTTTCCTGGATAAAAAAAAGTTTTATAAAACATTGAACTGTGAATCTGCAATATATAATCTCAAGAGCTATTAGATTCTAAGTATTTAACTAATGTCTTCTAATGTGTTAATGAATGTACGTACAAAGAAAATGCAAGTTTAACTTAATTACATTTAAATTATACAAGAGAAAGAATATTCAACACTTAAAACACAAGACTAAATAAATTACTATAATATAGAGAAGTGTTACAACAATATATGTTACCAGCAAGGCATATATTGAAGGTATACTAAAAACAAGATTTATTTTGACTCAGATCCACAGTCTACTATTTGTGACTTAATATCAATGGAATTCCTTTTTTTGAATCCTACACTTCTTTATAGAGTGATTTTAAATACATTATCATATCAACAAAGGGAGAAGTTAGAATATAAGATCTCTTGCCCCCCAAAACCCACCTCTCTCCTAAAGAAGACACTAGTTGATGCTTTCCTAACAGTGGACATTTAATCTACCTTTAAAAATAATTATTTACTTCATCAAATAGAAAGTTGAACTCAAAGTGGGAAAACAGAAGAGTACAGGACTTAGATGAAAATAATCAGTGCCTTCTATTCCCAGTTCAAACAAGGGTCCAACATAAGAGAAAGCCCCATGGTTCATCTTGAGATACTGCAAGGAAGTATGAAGAAGTGAGCAGAGGTCTCAGGGTCAGCGTCTCCACTTCACATGGCCTCCTGGGAGCCCATTGCTGAGCTGCAGCAGGGTTAAAGCACCTGAACCACAGATGTAATTTGAATATCCAGCCTCTTTTAGGGTAAGGATAGATCTATCCATGACAAGATTCACTGTAAACATAATAAAAATGATGGACAAAGGTAAATAGGAAAGGCACATGAAGAAAATGCCAGTCCACAGAGCAGGTACCTATTTTCATCTCAATTATTGAAAATTGCAGAGTAGCTCATATGACCACAAATCTCCAGTGGTGATGAGAAATAACACCTCTTAAAATGTAATAATTTAAGGTCAACTTTTCCTTTCCAGTTTACTTGAATCATTGTTAATAACCCAGATTTATTTTTCACCAACTGTTTGCATTTGATTGGAGAAGCGGTACGGTACTGCGAAAGGACTAATCATGAATGGTAGAGTTATTTTTAAATTTAGAAATATTCTTAGATTTTCACAGGAAAGTGCATCGTTAACATTTTTTCATACCTTTATAGGCCACTTGCATAATGCCTCATGTACACTCTATCCAAAAATGAGCATTTAATGGAATCTGTCAAAAATTCATTCCATAGATTGGAGTTTTAAACACTATCATAGCGGCAAGTATGCCACCATGTGGCAAAAAGCACAATTTCTTAAAACCCAACGTTCTCTATAGTATAACTGATGGTTACATTAAGAAAATTCACAAGTTAAAGGCCAGATTTAATGAGTGAGGTTCTGTTATTTATAAGAGGCTGTTGTCTACCTTTAGCACATTTATGACTCCCTATTTAACTCACAGTTCTTCTCCAGATTTAACTGCAATGTAGCTCATTCAATATTTATTGAATTTCTGATTCTGCCAGTCATAGTAACCTGGCTCAAGAAACATGAGACAAATTGTCTCTGCCTTCATTGTGCTTAGAGTATCACAACTTTTACACCAAATTTGTTGATTTATAGCTTTAATTAAATTATAATGATAGAAAAGCAATTCCATCTTAAAGTTGTGCAGTCCAGTCCTGCAGGTGATTAAAGTATCCAAAAGCATCTTTGCACTTTTTTCAGACACTCGTACGTAACAAAGAGCTTCTAACTGTGATCTTCACCCTCTTGGACAGTTGCATGCCAGTATATTTGTCAATATGAATGAAGCACCGTGTACTTTTGTGTCACTATTAGGCAATTAAAGACTCACAGAATAATGCACTTTTTTAAATGACCTGCGCCCACCTAAATGACATTTCAAAGTGGTATCGATTTCAAGAGAGTAGCAAAATGGGTCATTTTAGCAAAGAAAATTCTGCTACAAGTGGCTCTCTCTGAATATGTACCTATTATCCTGCGTATCCAAATAACCAATTTTAAGCACTTGACGAATCTTTTTCATTAAAGTAATTTAAAACTCTGCTATTATTAGAATACCATTACAGGAAACTCCAAATGCTACCATCAATCATCTGAAGTTCAGCAAAATGGTAGAAACAAAATAGAACCAAAGAGCACAGTGAAATACATTCACCTTAAATTTCACAATCTTGAGGCTCACAGATAGAACACGCCCTACCAACTACTTCTTGCAAACCTTAGTGCAGATTATTTATTTTCAGATTAACCCCACCAACAAAATGGTTAAGAGAAGAAGTCAACACATTTTTCCTGAGCACAACAAAATTAAATGTTATCTATAAGCACAAAGATGCTACAACAAGAAATGTATGCTTAATTTCCTTAAAAACCTCAGGAAAACTACTTTCTCACAAGACCTTATGGGTAATATAGTTCACAAGATTGGGAATGAATGATAAGATAAGAAGAAATCCTTAAACAATGAGAGCTTTCAAAAATCTATATGCAAAGTAAATCACACAAAACAACTACAATATACACCATTCTTTGTAATATGATATACATAATGTGATATATATGACTATATACGTATCTGTATATATGCCTTATGATGAAAAAGTCTCCTTTTTTGTGTTATTATCATAACAGATCTAGTAGTTATCCGGGACTAACCTCAGGAAGCCAGCTTTCACACCTGCTTCTTTACCAAGCTTTAATCTGTTCTGGGTTATTTTTCTTTACCCTGGAATTACTTGAAAAGTAGTCAAGAGCGTAAGCTATGAAGCTTGCCTAAGTTCAAATCCTGTCCCCACTGCTTTGGCCTATTTTACTTGGGTAACTAACCATGTAACTGTGTTTCCTTGCCTATAAAATAAGGACACCTTGCAGAGTTGTGAGGAATCTGAGAGAAGTACTCGCAATAGTGCTTAGCACACAATAAAATAGGTAAAACTAGTGGCTCTAATAACTAACCTTTAGGCTTCATTCCCTCATCCTGACAACTCCACCACTACCAAGTCCTTCCTTCAGCATCTCAAACCTGTAACTGTCAGCATCCATTCTACCCAAAGCCCTGCGTCTTCCCCTCCCACTGCATCCTGGGTAGGGCACTGGTGCTCAGTAATTCTAACTAAGTTCTACATTCTATCCCTTTGCTTGAAGCTCACAATGATATCTCCATATATTGCTTATTAAGAAGAAGCTGTCATCTTCTCCAAAAAATTTATTAGATTATATAAGCCACCATTTCCTCCTGGAACAGCACTGTGTGTTCAATGTTCAATTTTAAATTCATATTTCATCGTGTCAGATTTTTTCTTATGTATGTACCTTATTTTCTCTCAAAGTCCAAACTCTCCAGTAGCTAAAGCTTCTGTCTTTTGTAAATCATTCCATAATCATTAGGTAAATCCCAAGTAAAAGAACTATAATGTTTTGAAGACATAGCAGGATGGGGTCACAGTGAGGTACACACTAATGCTAATAAACATCAGGGGCAAGTATAAGGTCCACATTTTTGGTGATATACAAACACTGTTTTTTCCAGTGTATTTCTTCTCCTGCTCCCTCATTCCTACGGAGAATTGCAAAACTGCTTGAGTGTTTCTAAAATTCATTTTCTGAAAACCTTAAATCTATACATGATGCAATAATTTGTGATATACGTAAATGTGGAGTGCAGAACTATAGTTTGTACTCAGGAAATATAAGAGACATTCCTCAGCATTACCTGGATTGAAGAATAAACATCCCTAATGCTCTTGGGAGAAAGGAGGAGGACAGAACGGGGGCAGAGGCTGAGAGGTCTGCCAAAGGAGCTTTTTGCTTGAAGCCAAGTGAGCTACAATATACAACCCAAGAAAGGAAGTGAGGGATTCCAAGGCAGATGGAACCCTGGACATGCTCAGTGCCTTGTGCCCAGTAGCCACACAGAAGTTGTAGACAGTGACTGAACATCAAGGATGGAGTAAGCAGAGTCGGGGCACATGGTAGAGTGGGGACTTCTATGATGAAGAAGTGTCTTCCTACACTCTAGTGCTGCTAACTCCCTTTAGCACATTGGTACAATCAATGAGAAAGGAGTGAAAAGCCCAGGTAAGAGATGTGAAAGGAAGCTATAAATAAATTTCATACATTTTTAGGAAAAGGTGATTTTGTAAACTCATCCCATTCCATAAGATTTATAACTGTGTCTGCCCATCATGCTCAACTGTTATCACTTATAATGGCGTTGTATAATTACTAAGAAGGTTACTAACATTATCTCACTTAATTCCTGAGGAAGACTATGAAGAAATTGTGTTTTACTGTTTTATAAATGAGGAAACAGACTCAAGAAATTAACAGAGGCACTGTTATTTATAAATAGCAGAGGTTGGAATCAACTCTGTTTCCTCACTTCACAACCTAAGCCCTTCAACACTACCTCTTCGTACCTCAGATGCCACTATAAGTCGTTTGATAAAAACAAAAGATTCCTCTACTGTTCACCAGAACAGACACTAGTCACACACTTGGATTCAATATGTTTCTTATGCATAGGTTCATGAATGTTATTAGGTGGCTGGAAGATATTCTCATGAGAAGCTACAAACAGGCATAATTAAACCCTAAATATTCATGTAACTATTCCAAAGTATTTTAAGTAAGTAGTTGGTTTAAAGTGGCTCAAGTTGATATAGTATTAAAATGATATTTACCAAAAATTCTAAGGCAGTTCTTTAAAACAGAAAATCCTTTTGTGTAGAAGTGTACCCTAATATGACTTATCCCTTATAAAAAAAATAGTATGGGGTAAGTATCATTACCCCATACTATTCACATAGTTCACATAGATATCAGGGATAACACAACAATCAGAAGCATAAAAGAAGCTCCATTCTTGTGCTATTTTTGAGCAGATTTTTATAATAGCTGTGATTAATATAAGTGGTAAGCATCTACATAACAAATACTTTAATGTTATTAATGGAAAAGTATACAAAACATGTATTCTTTGCTATAAAGCATATTTTTAAACCAACATCTCAAAAGTATAATGTAAAACAAACACAGGGCATTTGGGGACATTTTTTTGAAGTTTAAAAAGTATTTACAAAACCCTGAGTTAGCAAGATTTTGTTTTTCATCCTCATTATTTTCATTTTCTTTATTGACACAGTGACCATGTAACTTCTTACCATAGGCCAAAAAGGCCACAGAGTGTCATTTCAACAAATGAGAGCTCTTTTCCTTTATTCATCAGAGGGGTGTTTTATAATCAGTTGATCGTAAAAAGAATTATGATAATTTGTATCATATCCCATCCAGCGCCTGCCTGTAGAATTCACTGAGAAGACATTCTTTGAATTGAATTTTGTATCAGTTGAATCAAAACACCTATTCCCCCCAGGGAATCTTTACAGAAGCTGATCAATGACTCACTCCTCTGTGAGCTAAGAATCATCTCCTGTAACATCGTCAACAAGTTTCCATCTATTCTTTCTCTAAGTAGTTACCAGTGATGGGACAACCCTGAACTATGCAGCTACAAAAGCCACAGTTCTGCAAGCTGTAAAACGTCACCTTCCTGTAGCCTCCCAGTCCATCCAGCACCGTAGAAAGCAGGGCACTAGCAGTCCTGCATCCACCGCACGGCACGCAGGGCAGGCATTTGGTGAGTATTTATGGAACAAAAGAACAAGCAAGCAGGACTGGCTTTGTCGTCTAGGGCCATGCTGAATAATCTTGTTTTTCTACCAACATCCCTTTAAGTAATATAAAAGAAAGTCATATAATCTTCACCTTGTCTTTCATATCTGGTCAGATCTTACTAGGGAATGAATCCCAACACCTAAATTGTCTTGTGTATTCCTCTTCCCTCCCAGCTTTTGTGTTAGAGGCCAGTCAATGGACAGTAGGCAAACAATTCAGTGAAGAAATATGTTTAAAAGTTTTTGAATTAATTTCATCGGTAGATTTTAAATATATATAGTAAGTACATTCATCATAGAGACTTATACCTGCATGTACTATATCTTGATTCTTCTTTTTTCCCCAACCCCCTCTGCTCCCTTCTTCCCCTCCCTATTTACAAAAGCTTTGTCTCCATTTTTTTCTTTCTATTCTCTTTTGCATCCTTTCCCTTCTTTCCTTTCCCCATCCCACCTCTCTTGTTCATTTGAACATTTATTTCCCATTTCAAAATATCTATGATATATTTTGGGCCTTATTTACACTTTTGGTTTCTTTTTAGAGAAACAAAGGAATATTTAAACATGTGTCCAATTTATTTTATTTAAGAGTATGGTCTTTAGGTTCATCCATTTACATAAAATTGTCTCACATTTATTCTTCTTTGTGGCAGAGTAGTACTCCATTGTATAAAAAAAAAACCTCACATCTTCTTTACCATTCATCCATTGATGAGCATTGGGCTGTTTCCAAGATTCAGCTATGACAAATTGTGCTTCTATAAACATGTGTATGCATATATTGCTGTGGTGTGATGCTTTAAATTTTTTCAGAAAGATACCAAGAAGGGGTATAGACAGATGAAAAATTCTACAGTAAAGTATTACATCTGTCTTCAACTTATCCTACTTACTAATATAAATTATTAATTCATATTTTATATATTAATATATTATAACTAGGCAAAAAGTATATCTTATATATAAAAATATAAGCCAAAATAAAATTATATAAATCTATTATATACTACTGTATGTAATACTGTCACACATATGAATATATAAATTAATGTATAGAATTACATATAAATATACTGAAATTATATAAGTAGAATAAAAATCTCAATTATTTGAATTTAAAATAAAAAAGTTGAATGACTACAATTTAGATTCCACATAATTACAGTAGTATGAAACTATCCTCAACTAGTGATTTATGTATCAAACCAGATCATTTTCAAACTAAAATGAATCTTGGAATTATTGAAGACATTAATTTTATAGATAAAAATGGGTTCATGAAGGCTTACTATGAACAAAGGCTTGAAATACCTAGTAAAAGATCTGGAACTCAACTCAAAGTCTCCTCACCATCTCACCGTAAGTATACTTGCTCTGATATAAATACTTATGGAAACACAAATGTATTTGTATAATAAAATTGGTAAGTTAAAAATATGGCACACAAGATGACTATTTGCAAGAGGAATGATTGACTAAAGTCAATTGCTTAATACCAAGATCATGGGAAACAGCAAATAGTGTAATGTGGCATTTTCAGCATTCATCTCTAAGAAGTCATCATTTGTCTTACCAGACTGAGATGAACCACTTTACACAATCTCACTATAGGAAGAGAAGAATTTCTCACCTACAGAGGATAACATAAGAACAGTGATAACAGCAAACCAGATATTTTATGAACATCTATAAGCAGAAAATTTTCAGTAGCAGGACATCAATCAATACCACTTGAATATGGTGAGAAAGTGATGCATACTTATTTCACCATTTAACATTTGACTCCAACCACATAGATTCTTACTGTTAAATAAACTTGGAACACTGCTCAGCTTACATATTTCCTTGCATGTGAAGTGGACTGTTTAAAGTTAATACATTTGCAAGAAAATATCTTTTATATTTGCTGTTGCTTGTTACAAGCCAGTTCCATAGCTTTCACATTCAGCAATCAAAAGAACAAAATACAGTTAATTTCAAGATCTCTCAACACAACGAATCTTTGTGTTTATTCATAAAAGTGAAGAGAGGAAGTTGCCCCGAACTGTGTAATTTTATAGTTTAGAGTGCAACAACAGAGCTTAATTTATGTCCCCACTGCAAAGCTCATGTACCTATGCACCTATGAACCCGATTTCTGTAATGTCTACAGACGCCTCTGTATTTTACAGGTGTGTGTGGTGGTCCGGGCACTGGACACATCGAGAGGAAAGGCTGCCCAGCAGAAGTCACAGGGACAATTATGGCTGAAGAAGGACTGTCCAACCATGCACTCTACTTCAGTAGTGAAGGCAATCAAGTGCCACATCCCTTTGTCAGTGGATAAATTGCACCTTCAAACCTTTGACTCTTGGGGTAAAACTCTTTTGGATTTTTGGACTTTTTTTCATCCTGTGTGCAAGTAACTGAGGCAGGAATCAAAATAAGTTTCTATTTCTGGACTGCAGGTACCACTAGGCTGAACCACTCTGAGACGCAGGAAAGTAAGAGGCAACAGGAGTTCATCAGAGGAACAGAGGCTGCGAGACACAGCATAACTTGTGTTAGTAAAACTAGCTGAAATCTCCAGGAACCAGAGATTGAACCCCAAGTTTTCTATTGTTGCTCATTCTGAGAACACTTGTAAATATGTCAACTCATCTAAGAAGAGCCTTATCATCACTGATGTCAAATGGTCTTGATTCTGCTGTCTTCTGAAGACATGACAAGAGTGCATTTCCCAGCCTTTTTAGGGTTTGGAGGTTACACATGATTACTTTTTGACCAATGAGTTGGAGTCAAAGGTACATAAATCAGTCCCAAGAGAATACACTCAATTAGTGAGCAACTCACTGGCTGGTTTTAAGCATGGAAGAAGGACCCAGAAGCCAACAGACATAGGCAGCATCAGGAAACTGAGAAAGGCTGGAAGGTATATTCCAGAAGGAACACAGGCCCGCTAGCACCTGCATTCCAGTCAGGACTGTAAGGGAATCATGTATTGTAAGCCATTAAGTTTGTGACTATTTGTTACATCAGCAATGAGAAATTAATACAGTAGAGAAGACAAGATGGAAATGCCAGTGTTAAACCTCAGTGTTTAACCAGCCTAAACCAGTAACAGACATCTTCTTACATTTTTTTAAAATTTTATTTAAAGAGAAAAAAAGCAAAACAGAAAAAAGGGTAGAGAGAGTACAGAATTTCAAAAAAAGAGTAAGAAATCACTAGTGGATAAATTACATACTGTCATCTTAGAACTAGTTGTTCAAGTTACAAAATTAAGGCATACAAAGCAGACATTCAAACAGTGAGACTGCGAACAGTTCTGTACAATGATCCAACAAAAACTTAGTAATATGGTTACCTATCATACACAGTTAAACATACATACAGTTATATACTAAATCTTCCAGTAGATTTAGTGTTTCTGTTTTAATATTTAGATCTTTGATCCATTTAGACTTTTCTTTTGTGCATGATGACAGGCATGGGTCTAGTTTCAGAATTCAGCATGTGTAGAGCCAATTTTTCCAACACTGCTTATTAAAGAGGCCCTCCTTCTTCCATTGAACATGTTTAGCACCTTTGTCAGATATCAGGTGGCTGAGTGTCTTTGTAGTTGTGTTTGCATCTTCTAATCTATTCCATTGATCCTCAGGTCTATTTCTTTGCCAGTACCATGCTGACTTTATCACTGTGGATTTGTATTATAGTTTCAAGTCAGGAATTGAGATGCCTCCTGCCTTGCCTTTGTTTCCCAGAATTGTCTCTGCTATTCTAGGTTTCTTCTGTTTCCAAATGAATTTTAGGAGTGTTTTCTTTAGATCTATGAGGTATTTTAATGGTATTTTGATTGGGATTACATTAAATCTGTATAACAGTCATTTTTACAATGTTGGTCCTTCCTAACCAAGATCAAGGAATATTCTTCCATTTTCTAATATACTCTTCAGTCTCCTTTTTTAGCATACCATAATTTTCAGTATATAGGTTGTAGAATTCAGCTGTGAATCCATCAGGACCTGGGCTCTTCTTTGTTGGTAAGTTTTTAATTACGTTCTCAATTTCAATAGCTCTCATTGAGTTATTCAAAATTGCTGTATATTCTTGGATGAGTTTTGGTAGTTCATATGTTTCTAGAAATCTGTCCATTTCCTTTGTGTTTTCCACTATATGTGAGTAGAGATTTTCAAAATAGATACTCATGATCTTTTGAATTTTCAGAGAAACTGTAGTAATTTCCCCCTTTTAAGTCCTTATGGTATGAATTTGGGTTTTTTCTTTCTTTTTTTTTTTTGATAAGGTTAGCTAGAGGTTTGTCAATTTTGTTTATTCTCTCAAAAAAACAGCCTTTTGATTCATTAATTCTTTGTATTGCTTTTTGGTTTCTATTGCATTGATTTCTGCTCTAATCTTTACAATTTCCTCTCTTCTATGAGCTTTGGGTTTAACTTGCTCTTCTTTTTCTAGAAGGTGGAAAGGAAGCATTAGGTTGTTTATTTGTGCTTGTTCTGTTTTCTTGATATGACAATTTATTGTTATATATTTTCCTCTTAAGACTGCTTTCATTGGATCCCACAGATTACAATATGCTGCTTCCACATTTTCACTGAATTGTAGGTCTTGATTTATTTCTTCTTTAATTTCATCTGTAGCCCCCATTGTGCAGAAGTCTGTTATTTAGTTCCATGTATTTATGTAGGTTTTGCAATTTCTTTTGCCATTAATTTCCAATTTCAGTGCACTATGGTCAGATATTGTGCATGGGATAATTTCAGTACCTTTGCATTTACTTAAGAATGTTTGATGGGATAATATAAGGTCTATTTTGGAGAATGTCCCATGGTCAGCTGAGAAGAATGTGTATTCTGATGTGGTTGGGTGGAACACTCTGTAAACATCTACTAAGTCCAATTGCTCTCAGGTATGATTCAGTTCTATTATTTCTTTGCTGACATTTTGTCTATTTGATCTATCTCTTTGTGACAATGGGGTATTAAGGTCCCTTATAATAATTGTGTTCTTGTGTAGTTGGTTTTTCATGTCCATTTCCTGTCTTATATAGTTAGGTGCTTCTGTATTTGGTGCATATATATTTATAATTGTTATTTCTTCCTCTTGAATTTTTCCACTAACAAGTATGTAGTGACCTTCTTTATCGCTTTTAATCATTTTAGGTTTGAAGTTCACATTATCTGCAAATAGAATAGTTACCCCTGCTTTTTTCTGGGTTCCTATACACGAAATACTGTTTTCTATCCTTTGACTTTTAATCTATGAGTCTCCTTTTGGGTCAGATGTGTTTTTTTTATACAGTATATTGTGGGATCATGTTTCTTAATCCACTCTGTCAACCTATTTCTTTTGATAGGTGAATTGAGGCCATTTACATTTATGAATATAACTGATATGTACTGGCTTGACTTTGCCATGTTATGTTCCAGTTAGTAAGAGACATTTTCAGAAGGCATGAAAAAAAGTATTCCCCTCTAGAATATGAAGGCCTTTCTCCTGATTTGAAAGGAAAGAAATATGACAAAGAAAATGTAACTTTTATTCATTGTGTTTTTCTTTTCCCTAACTGAAAAATTTGAAAATCAAGGCTTGTATGGAATAGAAGACATTTGCAATTTCTTTATTATCTAGCAATTTAGTTTATTATAATAATTTAGAGGGAAACAATAATTCAGGGTATCAAGAAAAATTATATCTGAATACAGAACAGCCATTAATAAGTATAAGAAAAGTACACTCAGAGACTCAACTATCTTCTAATAACTACCTGAAGTGCAGAAATGTGACACTTTTCTGAATACAAAATAAGAACATGGGTCCTTTTGTGTTAAGTTCTTATTAAATTCTGATACTATTAATACTTGAATAGCATGATTTGTCATTTTAGCCATGGGAAATAAATATCCATTTTATATGATCTATGTGGGGCTCCATGGCTGCCTGAACCATTTCTTTGTTTCAGTTCCTGCTAATTTTCACAAGAATCTGATAAAAGAAAAGGCAGATCTCTCAGAACTATGACAGTTTATAAGAAATATCTTCCCAGGATTCAAAATCAGATTTTTAAAAACAATAATAAGTGTATTTTAAATCAGTCTATTTAAAACTACACAAGACTGATTGGACCCATACGATTCACTTTACTCCTCCAACTTCTCTTCATAGCTCAGTTTACAATTGGCAATTAAAGAGAAATAACCTTCCTTTAAAAAATAAATTAGAATCCCCAGGTCTTGTGAGGGAAAGCAATAGTACTTGGAGTCAGGAATTCTTCTGGCCCCTCATTATCTTTCCTTCAATTTCTGCACCCCAGTAGGTCCCATTTCCATACTGAAGTACTTCCTGGGTGCTGGGGAAAATCATGGCTTCCCCACAGTTCTGAGTAATCCAGTTGATGTTTAAAAGAGATAGCTTATTAAGATGCTAGACTAGTCCACTTGGACGACCATAACAAAATACCACAGGTCAGCAATAGAAATCTATTTCTTTCACTTCTGGTAATTAGAAGCCCAACATCATGATGTCAGCAGTCTGGTTTCTCCTGTGGCCTCTCTCTTGGCTGGCAAATAGTTGCCTACTTGCTCAGTCTTCATGTGCTGTCCTCTGTGAGGGGACACATGTGCCTGCTATCTCTTCGTATGTCCAAATTTCTTCTTCTTATAATGGTACCTGTTTGATTAGATTAGGTTCTGTCCAATGGTCTCATTCTAACTTAATCATCTCCTTAAAGGCCCATCTCCAAATATATCACACTTTGAGGTGAAGGCTTCAACACAGGGACTGGGGAGATGGGGCATGGTTGACACAATTCTGTCACCAACAAATGGTAAAGGGATGAAAAAGTAAAAGTAAGTCAAAGATATAAAACAGCTCAGCCTAAAGAAATGTGAATTGTTGTAGTTGTAGGATTGCTTTAACTAGGCTGCTGTTAAAATCCAGCCCATCCCATGCTTATTTCTACCCTAGAAAAATAGATGACATTCAGATCTTGGTATCGAGGTCTGGCTCAGAGCCCCAAGATCTATACCACTTTCCTCTCCTCACACATTGCAGCCAGCCTCGTGTGGAGGGCATTGGAGAACCCAGCAGCCTCTAAGTCTCCATGTCCCAAAAGGATTCAAAATCAAATGTCCAACCACTGCTCTCTGCTCTTTTCTTGTTCCTGATCTGAGAGACAAGCCTGTCTCCTAGATGAGCAACAACTCTGCAAGCACCTTATCGTCAGGATGTCGCTCAGTCTATGACCTTATGCCCCATGAAGGATGCTCATTACCACTATTCCAACCGGAGTCATACAGCAGAAAGCTCTTGCTTATACAATAAAAAGTCTGTACGTCAAAGGAACTGTGTGAGTGGCTAGAGACAAACAAGGCAGGAGTTTGGGTAGCATAGTAACGTTCAAAAATAAAAACTGAAAAACCACTGTTACGGAAACTTTGCTATAAAATCAGTCACTCTGAAATAAGCTTAAGACGGTTCTCTCTCATAGTATATCCTAAAAGATTTAGCTAGAGAGGAAATCATTAGAAAGCAACTACATCATGTCAGAAAGCTAAATTCATTTCTAAAATCTTTAATCAGAATAGTAAGATGGCTACTATCTTACTATCAGACAATAAGAAAATTCATAACCCACAGCAACAGAAGCTACTGGCCAGTGGCATAGTATAGTTATTATTTGCTCTGTTTCACCTTTCTCAAGTAATATTTCACATCATATTTAAATAATGAAAAACCTAAAATGTGAAAATATCACTTGCCTTAGTAATGGCATGTCTTTTATGATATAAAAATAACCAAAAATTTTTAAATGATTTTTTTTCTTTTTCTCTTTAACATGTTCAAAGAATTGATGCTTTAGGAAGTAAACAACTTGCAAGATTCCTCATTAATGAGTGTCAAAACTAGGATTTAAAGCCAGGGTATCTGAAGTTCAGCTATAACTCATCAGAGGACCAGGTGAAAGGACTGCTTTCAGATAGACAAGAGGGAAAGATGCTGTACAGATCCTGCTGAATAATCTCATTCAATTCTCATTTCTCCTCTCTATTCTCCTCTAGTTTTTCTAGACACAAAAATACAGTCATCTTATTAAGCATCTGAATAACTATGTTTATTTCAAAGGGTATCTCTTCAGGGACAAATTCTCAAAAGAAATATCACAGTTTATTTCACTAGAATCCTTCAAGTATTCATAATTATATGGTTTGAAGATTTTAATAGCATCTTAAAGCAACATACCATTGATGTTATTTTTTTAAATTTATGTTACCATTTAAGAAAATGGGTCTCCAATATTCTTATTGTTTCTATTTGGTCATTAACGCTTAGGAACTCATCACTCTCAACAGAGTGAAACGCCTGCCCAATGAAAGAGCCTTTGAGTTGGCCTTCCTCAAAAATTACTCATCTTTGAGCTCTGCCTATTCACTGTGACAAAAATGCATTAGCACTTATAGACAGAACATTTGCAAAAGAGAAGAGACCGAGAAATGGTGAGAAGAAAGAGGTGGCATGTTCTACCTCCCCAAGATGAATGTAATCATTATGTACTGCAAATATATACTAATAAACACAGAAATAACAGGAATGCATAGGGACAAAAGTCCCACTCCTGCTTTGGGTTCTTGTGTTCTCCTGGGCTAAAAAACAACTATATCATGGTGTGATGGCTGATTGATGTATTAACTTGAGTAATAGAAGCTCAACTAAATTGGCACAGTGATTCCACACTCTAGGGAGTGGAAGATCCACCCTAGGGCAGCTAGTCACCTGGATGGTATAAAAGCGAAATGAAGGAGGACTGATTGCCCTCTGCTACTTTGGAGGACCTCCAGTCTTCACTTTCATCTTAAACATCACCTTTTGGCTTCCAGTGCAGACTCTTCAGCCTTCACTGCAGACCCATTGGCCTTGTGGTACAGACTCACACAGGGCACTGCAGTGAGCTCCAGGCCCTCAACTGGATCCTTCAGTCTCCAGTGTGCAGACAGATCCTCTATACACTTCCACATCCAACACTGTGGGTGGCCAGCCTGAGCCAATCTTGTATTTGTATATCCTACATTATATGTTTCTCTAATAAACACTGGCTGTATATGGTACATAAAGTGCTCTGCTAAGTCCATGTGGAAATTACAACTGTGGGCAGTAGTTACTGGAGACTTAAGAGAGTCCTCCCAGGCCCTGGGATAATATACGGAAATGAAATCTTCCACCTTGATTATTGATTCCACTTTAAAGGGCTTTAATGAGGCTGTGTTGGTGACTTGGGTGGACAGGACTGAGAAATGCCTCTTAAATCATCTTCCCTTAGAGCAGTGATGGCAAATCTTTTAGAGACTGAATGCCAAACTGTAATCCAAAACCCACTTATTTATTGCAAAGAGCCAACACTGCAGTAAACCTAAGTACTGAGGTTTTAGTTTAGAAAAAAACAACTCATACATTAACATCTATTTTCTTAAAAGAAAAACTCAGTAACATGCATACCATAGGTTTGTTATCACTGCCTTAGAGTAACAGAACCTCCATTTCAACCCCACCTCCCATCATCTATCAGAATTATTTTTAGTGATAATGGAAAATCCAGAACAAAAGCTGCTATAAATGTATAATCCTCAATTTTCTAAAATATTGAGAGAAACTTCATAGGTCATAGAGGTGGCTCTAGGTCTTGGCAAAAGTCCTAGACAAGATTCTGATAGGAACATGTTGCAAGACCCTAGTAGCAGACTAGGCAAGAAACTTCCACATACTAAAAATATGACTTGTCATATGTTATTAATATAAAAATGTAAAGTACCTGGAGTCCATTGAGCTGGGTTTTAGTCTAAGATCTACCCACTACTTTGTTAACTTTAGGTAATTTTGCAAAATCTATCCAAGCCCAAAGTTTCATTCTTAGCTATAAAATGGAAATAATAATATCAGATGAGTACAATGTTTTGAGACCAAGATAAATCACTCCTTTCTCCAATATCTATTGTAGGAATGAGAAGCTAATCTTACTTTTAGTTCAACCAGTATACCAGGTAACTCATCATTCTTAACGCTACAACCTCCAACACACAACAAAGACCACACCTCTTGGGTACTGCTGCTCAGAGACACCTCCAGCAATGATTTTAAAAATTCACACCACAATCTACTGCCTCCAGAAGTCCAAATTCTGACCCCTGTGACCTCCACCAGCCTGCTACCCCACTGGAAATCAGGCCTCTGTCCAGTATTTTAGAGTTTAAGGTCCAACAGCACACATAAAGCAGAAGCTAATTGGAAAATTTTAAGTTTTCCTTTTCATTTCCACTACACACTTCTTTTGGAAGACTTGGGCTCAACAAAATATCATCTGCTCTGACTCAATACCCTTAAATATCCACATCCATGAAGTACTTTGAGTCCTACACCTAACTCTTCGATTCAACCTCTTCTTGATCACCATCCCTTCAAATTATTCCTTGGTACCCATGAAGGACTTATTTGGTGGCCAGTGTTCACACTTTAGTGAAAGTGGCTCTCACCTGTTGGGCAGGCAAGTAAGCTGAGGAAGCTGCTCCTCCCTTATCCTCGTCTGCCTGGGATTTGGTTGCTGAGTCCCCTTGATTCTACCTGGATTCCTAGTCTAGTCTACAGTAGAAATGTAGCCCTACGAGGGTTATTCAGTATTGACAAAACTCTGTTTCTCATTTGCAGAGTAGAAAAGCTAATGATAGCTATCTTCTACATTGGGCTTATAATTAAATGCAATAATGTATATAGAACACTTTGGTCAACAAATGACATTTAGTAAGTACTCAATAAATTATGGCTATTATTCTCACTGTCCACGTAATCCTTGTTATCATAATTACCATCTAATTTTTAGTTGACTTTTTTTTAAATGCAGTTTTTAGCATAGCTGTAATGTATTTGCATGTCTCTGAATTCCCCTGGGGAGAATAATCAACACACAGTATGAAACAATCTACTCAGATTTCCTTATTCTAAGGTTATTTCTCAATATCAACAACCAATTATCTGATTCTCCTAACACCAAATGTGTGTTCAGTAATTCAATTCAGTTCTGGTACTGGCCACCTGGCATTAACCTGGCCCCTTCAGTTTAAGGGCTCGCTCTTAAGATTGCCTCCTATTTCAGATGCCAACTCCAGGTCCCAGGCCAATTCTACACTTATAAACAACTAGCTATAACTCTGAGACTCCCAAACCTCCTTTTCATGTCCACTAGTTTGCTAGTGTGTCTCACAGAACTCAGAAACTTATTTTACTTATGGTTGCTGATTTATCATATAGGATACAAATGAATTAGCCGATGAGATATCCAATAAAGTAGCTTCTGCCTGTCAAAACAGGGGATCTCACACTCCCAGCACATTTAGGAACTTAGGAAGATGAACCCCTTCCCAGCACATGGGTGAATTCACAGCACAGGGGCACTCAGTGCTTACTGAGGGGTTCCTTTGGAGACTACCTCACGCAAGCATAATCTGTTTTTAACTTAACTTCCAGTCTCTTCTTTCAGAGGCTGGGGCAGGGGTAGGGCAGAAAGTTCTAGGGATCTAATCAAGGCTTAGATCTTCTGGTGACCAGCCCCCAACTTGAAGCTATTGTGGGGCCCCTCAACAGCTGTCTTCTTAGAAGAACAAAGGAACTCTCAAGGAATTTAGGAGTTCTTAGTTAAGAACTAGGGACAAACACAGTTATACCTCCTTTATGATTTCAAGTCTCTCCAAGATTCTGGCCACAAACCTAACTGGAGGAGAACCAAATCGAATTTCTCCATGAGGTCAACACTGAACCTAAACAATGAATTGGATTTAATTCTCATCCAATTCAGTTTGCAACCAGAATCGTGAAAAGAACAGAGTTCATGAACAAAGATACCACTGTGCATATTAGAACAAAAGACGTTCCAACAGTGCTAGTCACTCAAGTAGGTTTCAGATCTGCCTCTGGAAGTAGGGATGAAGTACATACATACTTGTTACTAAACCACACTCCTGAATCAGGCTGCAGTGGTCTGTAGAAAGGTCCACAGTGTGTGCTGAAAACATGGCAAACTTACTTCACCCAAGAGGAAAATAATATGCTCCAGTTGGGTTAAAAATGTTTATCACCAGAGAAAATACGTGGCATAGGAAAATGTAGAACTCTCTTCAGAAAGGTCACAAATACAATTAAATTTACCTCCACCTTGTAAAGCCAAAAGGCAAGTATATTAATGAACTGATGACAGGTACATCCTGAACATTGATTTATGTTCTATGATACAATCTCCACATGAAAAATAAACCATGAAGCAATAATAGCAGCAACATTCAAAAAACAGTGGCTAGTTAGAAAGCAAGCAAGCAATCAAAACAACGGCCTTGGTGGAGTGGGTTTTGCTTCAGCCTCCATAGTCATCTGTCCCATCAGGTCCAGTTGGAAGCCTTTCCCAGGATGCGTCCCAATGGTTATACAACTGCTAGTGCATTTGCTGGTGTTTGGGGATTTTTTTTTCATTTTGTTTTTTCTTCAAACACAACATTTTATAAATAACCTTATTGATAACTATTTCCTTAATCATAACAGCATTTACCATGCTCGGGTAGATAAAACTCTAAAATGAGTTAATGAAAAGCTGTCAGAGATCCTTTTTAGGATAAAACTCCATTAAAACAAAACAAGACAGCTAAAGAATCACTGAATTAAATGGGATCTGGAAGACTAAATCAATGAAATGATTAACTAAGAGAGGTAACTAAGTACGAGGAAAAAGTAGTTAAAATCTACTGGGCTATCCTCCAATAATCTATAGAAAAAAGCCAAGGACGGTTATAGTTTTTAAAATTTTTAGGGGCTGGGGATTTAGCTCAGTGACCTAAGCGCCTGCCTGACAAGTGTGAGGTTGTGAGTTCGATCCCTGGTTCAAAAGAAAAAAAAATTTCAGTGGCCAGCATCATATGATTTTATATTCAGTGTTAACTAATTATATCTTCACATCTTCATTTAGCTTATTTCAGAATTATTTTTAAATTTT
Organism: Dolichotis patagonum; assembly: GCA_004027295.1. Taxonomy (NCBI): domain Eukaryota; kingdom Metazoa; phylum Chordata; class Mammalia; order Rodentia; family Caviidae; genus Dolichotis; species Dolichotis patagonum. Next base: position 66,428 of record PVJX010006935.1, read on the forward strand.
TCAACTAATCTATATTTTAAGCATTTTAAAAGGAAATTAATTGTGTTTATTATTAAATATTAGACCTTCCAAACACACACACACACACACACAGGCACATTAATAGAAGTATATTCTCCCTCTATTTCATACAATCAACAGAAAGTGAAAATATGACTCATGACTTTTCAGTATTTTCATGGACATTATGCAATGTAACATATATTGAAAAATCCCAGAAATCTTCACATCCCAGAAATCTCTAACTTCTAACTCATCAAACTGTGATGGCTGGTCATCCTGTGAGACAATGGGACACAGAATATTATTTACCATTATATTAACTTTCAGATCTCTCCTTTAGCTAACTTGATTAGAATGAAGCAACTAGTTCTGTGATTTTCTTTCTTATATACTAATTGAGGGTGTCTAATTCTGAGAAAAGATATCTGCACTTTTGTTTAACTTCTGATGCAATTTCATCTTGTTCAAAGCATCCTATTTTATTTCAAGCTCTGATCATAAGTAGACTTCTCAGATTTCATTATTTTGCTGTGCAGAGTTTTAAAGCCCTACAGAGGAAACTAGTAAGTTCCATCTTCATTTCAAGTTGAATTTAGGTCTTTATGTAGTGCAGCATGTGCTTCAAAAAAAGGTGACAAGCTCTGTCTTTCCAAGAAAGTACTTAAAAGGTACTGACTTCAAAAATATTCATCAACAACCACGACTGATAACTGGATCTAGTTCCCCAGCTGCTTTTCTAGTCAATCATACAGAAGGAGAGGTTTATGTTGAACAGTCACCATAGTAGCTGACACTATAAAGCCAAGAACTTAGAAATATTTTAATGTTCTTTTGCAAAACAAACATTTGATCACCCAAGCACATAAACAATATTTATTTTAGTATGTTTCAAAATTACCTGAAATTTACCTTCACTGCCTATCAAACTTTTATTTCTAATCTTGCTCTTGTGAATTAATCATCCAGTTCCTTTGTTCATCAAATTTAAAATTTGGTAGCTTAGTGAAAAAAAGTTATTAAGATATAGGAAAGTACCCAATTTTAAAATATTTTACCCAAAACACTCAAGTGAATTATTTGTCATTTTTCTGAGTACTTCTCCCCAAAAAGGTTCTGGAAAAAAACAATTAGGTTCAAAGTTAGACATCTTAAAATTTAAGTTCACAACTTCTGTGCATAGAATTGTTTTACCTGCTGCTATTCTGATCTCTTACTATGCAATAAGATGATCTTTGTCAGTTACCGAAGATAAACTTTAGTAGTGCTAGTGCCTTGAAAGACAGATTATGACTCAGTACAATTCTACCTGGCTTAATCTTTGGAGGTAAAACATTAGTACTTGAACAACATAAATGGTTAAGAACCCAGGCTTTAAAGTCTGATTGCCTGGTTGAAATCTTGCTTTTATCTCTTACTCTCTGTATGACATTGGAAAGTTAAACTCTTGTTTTTCTTATCTATAAGTCAGGGATAACAATAGTACCCATATCAAAGGGTACTGTGAGGGATAATTGAATTAATTCATGTAACACTCTTAGAAAAATGTGTAATATATAGCAGATTCTCAGCGTTTTTACTAGCAATATAACCATCATTTCTATGGAATCTTTAACATTCTGCCTAATGATTAAACTATGTTTTCCTAGTAATGAAAAAAGAGAATGAGTTTAATTATAAAATTAGTTCAAATGAAATGTTTTTATGGAAAACTAATGTAAACCAGATATAGTTTAATTTAGGGTTAATATATAGACAGTAGATACTGGCACTGGGAGGACCCAACAAGAAGTCAACAAGCAGCCTTTCTGGTAAGCTGCACAAGCCACACAGGTTCCAGCAAGAGAAAAGTCAGCGCCTCCGTGAGCCTACCAGCATGAGGGCTGAGAATCAAACACCCCCACACACACCCTACCCCGCAAGCAACCTGAGGGTACGGAGGACAGGCTGAGTTGATAGCAACTAAGGTACACAAAGCAACTAAATGCTTGTATTGCTTGGTTGATTTGCAGGTCTGGGGCCAGAGGTCTTAGCATCCCTGGGAAGGATGACAGTATGCAATATAGCAAATACGGGGGATTGCCTTCTATCTTGTCTTTGAAATATAATATTGTTCTCATTGTTCTGATTAGTTGTTTTGCTTTATTCAGTATTCTGTTTTGATTGGTTTTATTCTGTCTTGTTTTTGGTTTGATTTTGCTATACCTGATGAATGGACAACTATTGTGAAGATAGCAAGATATACTATGTTAGCTGTCGTTGTTTGCCTAGTATCCTGCTTTGAAGTTCTGTACCAATTTCACTGCTTTGTTTTGATTGGCTTTGTTCTATTTTGTTTTGTTGGATTTTACTATCTTGAAAATAAAAATACATCAATATATATACATATATAGAGACAGTAATGTACCTTCATCATAATATACATACTGGGAATCAAAAGGTCACCATTTTAATATTTAAAAAGTGGTACAGTTAACTACCTTGCTGTTAAGAGTTTTAAATATCACTTTAGGTAGATATTTAATTTACTGCAACAATTCCAAGCTGATTTGGAATTCACCTTTCACTCACCTTCATAGAGAAATTATTCATATTTTACAAAATTTTACAGTTCAGAATCAGTGGTGCTATAATAAGCAAGCAAAAATATATCTGCATATCAAACAGTGTTTTCAACTTCACGAATGAACCAGAGGTCCACAGATTGAAGAGGCCTTTAGAGCACGCTGAACAATGTTTATTACTACTCTTTTTTCACAATATATAATTATTTCTTATAATGACATAAAAATGTAAAAATATCTTCTGGGCATATATCATTTGGTGGTAAGACTGTTTAGCAGATGTTCTTGAAGAAAAAAATACATCTATTGGTGCTTTTATTAAACCATGTGAACTGACGAGTATTATCTAAAAAAATATGTACATGAACATCACATTTGGGATCCACTGGGCGATTAAGTACATTTATGTTTTGATGAAATATTTTAGAAATACTAAAAAGATTTAACTAAAGGGCAACTACATTTTCTCCTGGTGATTTTGCTAGGTGAAATAAAGTTGAGAAGCCTTAGGAATAAAGCCAAAGGTTGAGCAGATAATGATTACAATTTCTTACTGAAAAAAATCCCATTTCCATTAATAGTCAGAGATAATGTCAAAGTTTTGGAGTTACTTACCTCCTCCACACATACTCCAATAACTGTATCAGTCATCTGTTGTGACCTATGCTACAAAAAGACCCTCCACAACTCAATGATTTCCAATCACAGTAATGCATTCCTATGCCCACAGGTTTGAGGCAATTGTGTTTGGACATGTCTGGCTGGAAGCTCAGCTTAAGGCTGTGGGTTATTAGTTTTGACCTATACTGTGGGTTAGGCTCAGATATGCATTACATATTTACAATATAATGCAGGTAGCTATCACATGGGGATCTTATGAGGGGGCCACAGAGCACAAAATAGGTCAAGAACTTTTAAAAGCCTCTGCTTTGGTCTCATCTGCTTTCATTGGTCAAAGTAAATCATACAACCAAACCCAACATCTGTGAGGTCAGTAGACATATTCAACTCGCATAGGTCCTTGACCTTCTCTCTGTACCTTATCCCCTACTCCATACTTTAGGTTTTGATCAAGATTTTCATAGATCTTTCACAACTGGCTGGAAATTTCTAGAATCCAGCTGATGGTGGAGTCAGAACACATTCCTTCCCCTCCTTGTTTATTATTTTCTTTCAGGCAGCCTACTGTTTACTTCCCAAAGTACATTGTGGCTTAGGTGTTGAAGGCTAAAAGACTTTACAAATTTGCTAAAACGTACTCCTCACCTGGAAATTTACTATATCCTCAGACACATTTTAGCCAACTTCTTTTTCATACATCTAGTTTGATAGTTATTCTTATGGTAAAGAGTATGTAAAATTAAGTGCTATGTTTCCTTTACGTTTTGACTAAGGTAAGAATTCAATAGTTTAGATCGTTATTGGCCCAAGGTCATAAGTCAATAAAAAAAAATGAAGTAAAACCAAGATTTTTCAACTTTCAGTTCAATGAGCCTTCATTTCTGCTGCTTCCCACATTATGGTTTACATCAATAATGCCACCAAAATTCTCACATGTTTGGAGAGTGATTGACACTCTATACATCCACTGATGAATACAGTAGCTCAATGTGCTGTTAGGAGCTGGGCCTAGACTTAAGAGACAGGTCACTGAAGACAACATTTGGCCTCCCCAGCTCATACCTTTACTCTCTGCTTCCTAACTGAGATGAAATGAGCAGTTTCTCCAGCAGGCCCTTCCACCATATTGATTTTGCCTTGGGACCAGCTGACCATGGAATAAACCTTCTGAAACTGTGAGCCAAAATAATCTTCTTCTCTTTTATAGTGTAGATATTGAAATTTTTGTCTCAGTAACAAGAAAGTTACTAAGATGTCGCTACAAATCTGTTTAGTTTGTGTTATGGATTGAATGGTTGTATGTCCTCTAAAGTCATAAATTAAAAATTCTAAACCTCAGTGTGACAGTATTAAATGACTTTGGAAAGTAATGAAGTCAGATGCATGGAGACTTCATAAATGGAATTAGTGCTCTTATGAATAGAGACCTGAAAGTATTGTCTCACTGTCTTTTCTTCAGATAAAGAAACAATGAGAAATCAGCTACCTGCAACCTGGAAAAGGGCTCTCACCAGAATCTGACTGTGCTGACAACCTCCAGAACTCCGAGAAATGAATACATGTTGTGTATGAGCCACCAGTTTATGCTACTTTGTTATAAGCAACCCAAGCAAAGACAGATTTGTAACAGTTAAAATCTGAAAAGTTGCCTGGTATCCCTTTGACTATTATTTCTTTAATATATTCAATGAAATAAAGAGATTAAAGACCTGCTTATCAACTTTTAAATCATCTAATAAAATGTAAAAGTCTAAACATGAGTCTGATGACATTCATTAGTGTGTGTTTGGGTGAATAAAATTAAGCATTTTGTCTTAGATTCCTGTTCTTTTATTTGTCTTTGAAACACAAATTTTCATCTTTGCTGACTTGGCTTCTACAAATATAAGAAATGCCTTCATTCTGCAAAGATTTTCTAATTTTTAATATAATCAGTCATTAGGCTCAAAAGTCCAAATCGATATGAATCTGTTAATTTTGTTAATTCAGTCGTGCAGCAACTATTGTTTGAGTATTTTTTGTGAATAAGGCCGTGCTAAGCAAAAGGGAACCAGCATTAAACACAAAGATACTGGGTACCCTTATAATCTATTTGAAAATCTTCAATACAATTCAACTTGGAAAGTTTAGAATAATCCACATTTGAAAAATTCAATCTCTGAACATTCTATTTGTCTCTTGTAATTTTGTGTCTCATATTAACATACTATTTATTTTAATGTCCTCTAAATTGGTCTTAAAATGATAAAGAATCAAAGATATTTTTTCTAAGGAAGACTCTTCACATGGAAACTTTATTTTTCAAAAAAAAACATGAAAATAATTTTATTTTTAAATGGTTTGGGGTTTTTTGTGTTTTTTTGTGGGTTTTTGTTTTTTTTTTTTTTTTGGTACTGGGAATCAAACCCATGACCTAGTGCTTACCAGGCAGGCACTGGTGCCATTGAGCTAAATCCCCAGCCCTTTAAATGAATTTTTGTAGTACTTACTATGTGCCAGAAACTACGCAAACAACTTTGTACACAATCTTATCGAATTCTAATACATACTTTGTGAGGTATCACTATGCCCATTTTATAGATGCAGAAACCAATGACTACCCCAAGTTAGGCAATTTGTCCAATATCCCGATAAAATAGAAAAGCCAACAATCTGGATTTATACTCTAGCTAAAATTTTGCTTAAGCTAAAGCTATTTACCAATGTCTAACTATATTAGAGTTCAAAATTCCCTCATTCATCATTCTATCATCATGAATGAGAAAATTTTCATTGTATTTACATTTATACATTTGCCTTCTGAAAATGTGCAAAAACTCCAAGAGAAATAGTCCTGAGTCACTTCTAGGAAATGTAAGCATATATACTTTATATACATTTATATATTTGTATTATAACTAGGCAATAGTGACTCTGATACATTGACGACGTCTCTCATTTGGACAAATAGATCCTAGTTTCCAGTAAAAACTGAACAACATGTATCTTAATTTTTACTCCTTGTTGTGACAAAATACCAGATGCCCAAAGTTACAGAAGGAAATCTATATTTCTTACAGTTGTTGAAGGTTTTAGTCCATACTCAGTTAGCTCCAAGGAAGCATGGCATGGTGGCATCCTTGCAAGGCCTGCAAACAGCAAAAGAGAAAGTAAAAGAGAAAGACATGTGGTCTTTGCACCTACATCCTATCCTGGCTCCACCCATGGGCAGGTGGAACATTCATACCACCAATCCCAGCGCTAGACAACAAACCAATCACAAATGCTAGATTTGGTTGCGGCCATGATTGCGTGAGGCTTGGGGCAGGGCCACAGGAACACAAATCACAACAACGTACAAATTGCTAAATTTCTTATATTTACACTGTTTCCTTGATGACAGAGGCTATTTCTTATTTAGATGTTTATCCCATATACCTAGCATAAGCCCTCAGGTATGGTACTTAATAAAGGTCATGGGGTTTAATTTATTCAGAGGAACACTGCAGAGATATTCACGAAATGTGGGCACCAGGCTCCAGAAGTTTTAGCAAAATATGCCACAAAGAACACATTTTCCAAAAGCAGTTCGACAACCTAAATACAAGCTGTGTTTCTGAACACGTCATCTTCCTCGGATTACTTGACTAGCAACAATAACATAACGTTATGCCTCTCAATTGTGTGTTAGGGAATATATTAAGTGCTTTACAAGGAAAATTGCATTTAACTTTAATTCTTGTTTTGTTGATAAGGAAGTTGAAGTTCAGAGAGTTTATGTAACATGGACAGTGAATAATGAAAGAGGCAGGATTTAAAGACCAGTGACTTTATCAATATTTAACTACCTTGAGCCTATGCTATGCCACCTCTTAAACAGCACTAACAATCTATGTTTTCTCATGTACAAAATTAGACAGTGTTATATGACAGTTCTATTTATTCATAGCAAAAATCTATATTTATGTGACAACATATATGTACCTGACTTTCATAAGGAAATTATTTTAAAGATTTGTCCTTCCATGGCTGTAGTTTTAACTCTTATTCTTTCTCTGTTTGTATATTTTCTTAAAAAATAGGGCTAAAAAGGAAAGGAATGAAGTGAGAAAATTTTGCCAGTACCAGCGTTCTTCAATTACCAGCTTTCCTCTTCACAACTACATAAATAAGGGTATTTAAATACCCTAATTAATATCCATTTTTAACTCTATGCCATGTTTTTATTGCCATCCTCTCATTAAAAATCTAATGAGCATTAGCATACTGACAAGAATAATAAATGCCAACAATTCATATTCAGTTATTAAAGCTAATGGTTTTCCTATTGGAATGTAATATATGTTTCAGCTTTTTTGCCAAAAGCTCAGTAATACTTTTATCTCCAGTCGACCAATTGCACATTTACTTTAATACCTATTAAATGCAAATAACAACTCAGAAATTGCATTAGAGCTGTTACCCGAACCATCAAGAGCCAGTGACTAGAAAGAGAAGATTAGGTAAAAGACTAATGTTAGTAACAGAAGAGCCATGATAAGGAAACGTGTGCTTCAGCAAAAGGGGCTTAGTGTACAAAGTCAGTCATACGACAGTCACTGGGCCTGAGAGCAGGACAGATGTCACTGCTTCTCACACAATGCTGA
>PVJX010006936.1:0-74779 GCA_004027295.1 Dolichotis patagonum
CACAACTGCATGATTTAATACTCTCCATTAATCCTTAAACTCTAGGAAGTAGGTATAATTCTTTTCCTCATTTTACCTATGCCAAAACAGACACAAAAAGGTTACATCAGCTGTCCCTGTTAAATGAGGGATGGGAATGGACACTGCATCCAGACTTCGCTGACCTCAGAGCCAATCCCTTCAACCCTGCACCATGTGATCCTAAAGCGGGGGTGGGGGAGGGGGAACTATGTGGCTTTAAGACCTCAATTTCTCCCTCAACTTCACTGATTAGCTAGTTTTCTGTGCTCTTCCTTTTCCTAAAATCTTCCTTCGGCAACTACAACCATTACCACACAACTCAATATTACATATACTTCTTCTATTCATGCCCAAACACTGCATATAAATAAAGTGTCCCATCTCTTTCTGTAGAACATGATGGAACATGACTGCTAGAGTGTAAAAGCCTCATTCTCTGAAACCCATGCCATACCCCCACCAGAAGCCATGCATGAGAACAGCTCTCTGAAAGAACTCTCCCTGTGCTGGCCACTTATATGACTAGAGGATTATCTGTGCATCTTCTTAGACTAGCCACTTCTCCACCCTCTTGCCAGCAGGGTTACTGGGGGAAGACTAGAGAAAGAATAATACTTCAGTCAGAGGCTCATCAACCACTAATACTTTCCACCAGTGTGAGATGGGGTGGGGGCCACGACAGAAAGGATACATTGGAGGTTCTGCCCTCACTGCTCTTCCATCTTCTGGAAGGAAAGATACATGATAAAACTGAAAAGCAGCCAGGGATTTAGCTCAGTGGCTTAAGCGCCTGCCTGGCAAGCACGAGGTCATGAGTTCGATCCCTGGTACCAAAAAAAAAAAAAAAAAAAAAAAAAAAACTGAAAAGCAGGTCAAGATAAAGTGTGAGTTAATAAGGGCTGACATTTTGCTATAGTCAGTAAGATGATCATCATTATGGTTTAATCTACATGTCCCCTAAGAGCCTCATGTGCTCACAGGTGGGGCTTTTGGAAGGTGATTGGATTATGAGGACTTATTAACTGACTTGCTGTTAGGAGGTGGGGTTCAGAAGAGGTGGGTCACACGGGGCATGGCCTGGAAGGGTGCATCTCACTCCCCAGGTCCTCCCTTTATGCTGTTTCCTGTCTGCCATGGCCCTCTGGCATGCCATCCTGCCTTGAAGCCAGCCAAGTGTGCACTGAAATGCGAGCCAAAATAAACCTTTCTCCTTTAAATTGCAGTTGTCAGGGATTGCATCTCAGCAATGAGAAAGTGACTAAGACAATCATGGTTTTCTAGACCTCATTAATGCAAGAATATTATTATTGATTAATTCCAGATCTGAACACCATCTAATCCCATTTTCTTAATATTTTTTTCTTTAAACTGGCTTGTAAAATTACTTAAAGAAGAAATTTTAGATAACTAATATTTGGGAAAGTCAAATATTCTTCTCACATTTTATAATCTATGCCAACAAATAAAATGAAAACAAACTGTTAAGTTTCAGTAGCTCCTACCACTGGTCAAAGTTTTGCACCTAAAGCCTGCTTTTTATGCTAGAAAAGAAAGTCTGGGGGAGGGGAAGGAAATCATGAAGATTTAAGATATGCCATGTAGAAGTACCAAATACCCACAATGAATATAAACAACACACATCATACATATAAGCTAAGAATGATAATAACAAGAATGGAAATGCGGAAAGAGGGTTTAGAGACAGAGGAAGATTAACTTTTTTTTTCCTTTGGTGCAGGCCTTGCATACGTACTTTACCACCACTGAGTTATACCCTTATGTTGACTTCCGTGATTTGTTCGTTTCTCCTTTTGTTTTTACCATCTAGGTATACAGCCTCAACATAACACTTAAGTTTTGACAGAGTGACAAGTAAAAATGAAACTGTGTGCCCTTGTTTCCTGGGGCCACCATAACAAATTAACATTAACTGGGTGGTTTAAATTAACAGCAGAAATTTAGTCTCTTGTAGTTCTGCAGGACAGAAGTCTAAAATCAAGGTTCCAGTTGGGCCAAGTTCCCTCAGCAGCTCTAAGGAAGAACCCTATCCCGCTCCTTTTAGCTTCTAGGAGCTGCCAGCTATCTTTAGTGCTCCCTGGCTTTGGGCAGCATAGCTGGTTTCTGCCCAGTCTTCACATGACCTTCCTTCCTGCGTGTCTGCCCCTGTGTCTTCAGTGTTTTCCTCTCCAATCGCTGGACAGGGCCCAATCTCTAATGCAGTCTGACCTCATCTTGGCTACATCTGCAAAGACTCTTTCCAACTTCAAATGCTAGAACTTCATTATATTTTTTGCAGGAAGGGTGAACATAATTCTACCCACAATGCTGTGTAAAAAACAAAATACTGCCTTTGCTAAACAAAGCCTTCCAGAGAGGAATAAGCAAACTAAACTGCCACGGTTCCAGAGAATTTACAAGAACCGCTTTGGGGAAAGGCATGAATGAGTCCTAGGAAAACAAGGTAGGTGAGACAGTGGGGGCAGATACTGCATATCCATCAGGAAGGAACATGGATGGATGGTGGCTCCTGTATTTTCTGCTTCCAAAGTCACTCTAACCTACCTCTAGATTTTAGGAAAAGAAAACATTTCTGTAAGGGTAAAATTGGTGTTTACCCTGTCAGGAGGGCAAGGAAGGAGCATCATGAGCACCTAAGCCAGACAGCCAAGTGCAGATAGCAATCTAGATGCGGTTTCTCCAGGCAGTCCTGAGGTTCACCAATGGCACACAGATAGACAGCAGGTGAGCTGGTGATGACAACCCGAGTCAGGCTGCAAGGGATCCATGCCACCCATTCTCCAAGGCTGGTACCGAGCCACTCCCTAGCACCTTGCTTCAGTCCCTGCAATCCTGCACTGGTGCTTGTGACCTTCACCCTACTTTCTACCCTTGCTGGTTTCTTCCCTTGCTCTGTGGTACGGTATGCATTCTCCAGCAGTCTTCCTTAGGAAGACTGTGTGGGAGACATGTTTTTTGGGTTTTTGTCAGAGAATGTCTATATTTTACCCCAGTACTTGGCATGGAGATGGTTGGAGCTTCCTTCCTAACTTTGAAGGCATCCAAGCATGATTTCACTGCTTCTAACACTGAGAAGCCCTGAGTCACTCTTGCTTCCTGATCCTCCTTTCTTTTCAGGTAAACTTTTTAGTTCCTTCTCCAGGTCCCCACTGCTCTAGCATCTCAAAAGGTTGTACACTGGAAGTACTTAGTGAGAACTTTCAAATCAGAACACTCTTGTTCTTCGGCCACAGAGAACTTTCTTGAAGTACTTTATTGTTAATTTCCCTCCATATATTTTTCTGTTCTCTCTGTCTCTTTGGAACCTCTATTATTCAGATAATGGGCTTTCCAGATCAATTCTCCAATTTTCTTATCTTCTCTATTTTCTTCATATTTTTTTGTTTTTCTTTCTGAAATGTACCACTCCATCTTCTAATGCTTCTATTGTGTTTTTTATTTCCTTATCATTCTTTATAATTCCTATAGGAGCTCTATTCATTTTCCATTTTTTTTTAAGTGGGAAGCCCAAATGCAGTAAATAGCTATTTTTTGTACTGTGGCATAATGTCTTGTCCTTTGACTGAGTGTAGTACTGATGGCGCTCTCTCTCTCTCTCTCTCTCTTTTGGTACCAGGGATCGAACTCATGACCTCATGCTTACCAGGCAAGCACTTATGCCACTGAGCTAAATCCCTCTCTCTCTCTTTTCTTTTCTTTTCTTTTCTTTCTTTCTTTAGTTCTTTCATTTTTTTCTTTCTCTTTGCTTTCTCTCTATATAGCTTGTTTCAGCTGCTTTTTCAATTTGTACTTTGGTCCCCAGTGTTCTCTTGGTCATCCCTGGTTGTCTGTTCATGATTAAGTACCACAACTGTGCTTATGTTTTAAAAGGGAGCCCTTTAGTTTTAAAGATACATACTGAAATACTTACAAAAAAGATAACAGAATGCTGGGAATGGGGCTCCTTCTAAATAATCTAAAGGTGGAAAATCAATGGGGAGACAGAAGAAAGAAAACTATCCATAAGCTGAGTGATTACTAAAACAGGAGGATGAATATAAGGGGGTCCATTGTGTCATTCTTCTTACATGTGTGCATGTCTTCCAAAATAAGTTAAAAGAGAATAAAAAGCTGACTTTTAAAAAGATAATAAAAAGAGAAAAGAAGCATAAAAAGCTGACTAGCACCTCTAGGAATTCATAAGAGGAATTTATCAAGTTTGAGCTTCACAGTAGGGAAAGGAGGTGAGTGGAGGCATCAAGTTGTGAGAAAGGCAGAGTGCCCCCGCATGCAGCCTTCAGTATATAAACCACTACTATGCTTGTCAGGTTTCTGTGGTCCAAACTGATTGGCTATTGCTTTCTTCTTTTCTCAAAGGTCCTACATCAGTTACCACTTCTTCACCTGTTTCCCAGCTTCCACAATTCAGTTGCTGCGGTCTCCGCTCCTGTGCACCTGTGGGTCTGCTGTCACTTTAGCTAGGCGGCTTCAGGAGGGAGCAATGGCAGATGCACCATTTGTGTGTTCAGTCTAACACCCTAGTGTTTGTTTTCTTGGGACAGGGAGAAAGACACTAGAACTTGTGAAGGCTCCCAGACCTCTTCAGTGTGCAAAATCTGTCCCAGGTAAGAGTAACAGAAGAAGCCACAAGGTACTCCTGTTAGCTCCTGGCATAGACCAGGGTTCAAATACCAGATCTATGTCATGGTGGCCTCTCCTATCTTAACAAGAACAACCTCTGAGCTGCCATCACATAGAAAGAAAACAAGAGAATTGGATGCAGAGTGTCTGGGTCCCAGCCCCCATCTGCATATCTATGACATGCTTAAGTCTCCCTCTGGGGCCAGCTGAACTTTACCATCCACCTATGCTGAAAACTCAAGGGTAAAGAGGAGTCAAGCAAGATGACTACCCAAGTAAAACCTAATTTCCTGGACACTGCAGTCTTCTGAGCCAGCACTTGTGACATTTACTTCCTGAATGTAGCACCTTGTCTCCAGTAGAGGAAGGAAGATGATCCGGGACCTCATCCCCAGTCAACAGCCCAGAATGCCAGGAGACCAGCAGCTAACACAGAGCTAGGCTCCTGTTCAGCTGACTCAGCTGAGACAGCCTGATTCAGGGACCACTACCAGGCATAAGGGCATGAGTGCATCCCTCCAGCCTTTCCTGGCCCTGGCCTTCTGCCCAGTCTGTCCCTCCAGGCAAGGCCAAGAGAGGCCAGACTTGCTTACCAAGGCAAATGATTCACCACCTAGACTCTCCGACTCCGGCCTCAGCAGAGGTGTGGTCTGCCTGGAGACGGCAGGGAGATGCCAGCAGCAGCTAAGGCCCCAGCCAGGTTCTGCACCGTCAGCAGAGTTGCACCAAGTCCTGCTGGCACAATGTGCAAAGCTGTGCTTCCTCCCCATCAACATTCAAGCCAGGGCAGCCAGAAGTCCCTATAGGAAGAACTACAGAAAGATGGAGAAAACCAGGACGTTGGGGATTTAGGATCTACCTCTTCTGGTATAGAAGAGGAAACTGAATCAAATGGATGTGTATAAAGCCATCTTCCCCAGCACCACAGACGGACAGCATCTGATGCAGTGATCTTTTCCTCCGTCCCAGAGCTACAATAAAGCTGAACCATAAGGTCTATTTCCATCCCAAAACCTGAAGAGATAACTCATGCTCAATACACCTATGTCTTGAATGAACCAATGTAAACCATCACAAAATGTCTCTGGTATCAATTCAAGCACTTGTCCCTGAATACCTGTTGAAGGGTGACACATCAGAGTCACCTAAGAAGCTACACTAACGATTTCCAATCTTTTAAAATATGTCCTTTCATCAAGATATAATATGAAATGAAAGTAATTAAACATCACAAACATTATCAACAATAAAATGAAATATACCCCTTCAGCTAAAAACACAATGCCATATGACGCTAGTTGTTGTTTTATTATGTGTAGACAGCATTGATAATGACAGACTTACTGTCAGGCTTTAGACTGAGTGATTTACATCCATAATCTTATTTAATCCTCTCAACAACTCAGGAAGGCAGGGACTCTCACTATGCCCACTTGCAGACACAGAGACTGAAATTCAGCCAAGCTGGCTCAGAGGTGGTCAGAGGCAGAGGCCAGGCCCAAGCCATCCCCGAATGCAGTCAGGGCCCCAGGACACCATGCCATATTATCACACACGCACTTGAAAAACAGAAAGATATTTGTATTTTCTACAGAAGCATACAGCAGTCCCCTCTAGGGGAACCATGATCTCAGTGTTGGAACCAGAAGCAGAAGGTAGCAGACGATTGCTTCTGAGCAAGAGAACTACCTATCTGCTGCCTTCTCACATCCAAATATGGGTCTCAAGATCTCCAACTCCCGAGGAGTAGATGGGAGGGAAATCTAAAGTCAGAGTCAGGAGCATTTATGAGACAGAAAGCAAACTGAAAACATGCCAGAAATGGACTGCTACGTTAGCAGCCCTGGCTGGAAGAACTGGCAAAGGATTAATGGTAGGAAAAGAGCCTGACATCTGTGACCTGGATAGCCAACTACAATGATGAGGCTCCCCTCCTCCAGCACCACCACATCTCCAGTTTCACCGTGGGCACCTGACCACTCATGACATTAACAGCACTTCCCAGTCTCCTTGTTTCAAGGTATAGCCAGGTAACTCAAGAATAGCACATACCTGCTTTCTGTAACCTGTCTTAAAAGATTCCAGCTTGCAGCCCTTGGCCTGAGCTTCATCCCTTTCTACGTTGCACTGCTTGGAAAATAAAAGTGATAGCTGGAGGTCTAGCGACCATCTTGGACCATTAGGATAGAGCCATGTCTGAGAACTGGCAGAGCCGCAAACAGGACAGAGTGTAAGACTAACAGGCCAGAGATGTCATGCCAGCCACAGGCTGGGTACCACCAGACTCTGACATGGAAGAGAAACAGACGTCTTTCTCATTTCAGCCACTGTTGTTTTAGGTGCCTTAAGTCTTATGGTTAACCTAATCTAATTAACATAAAATTCAATTTCAACACTACAAACCTCTTTAAGGACAAACAGAAATAGCCATATCAAAATTACAAATCTAAACCAAAAGCAACATTCCAGTCAGTAAGATCTAGATACAATATAGTGAAAGATTTGGACAGCCTTTCTGAGCTGGTATAAAATGAACCAACATGAAACATGTTTCGGCTGCATATTTTTAAAGCATTATGTCACATTCTATAATAAGTGTTGACTTAAACCTTAAAAAATCAGCCCATGTGTACAAAAGCTAATATGTATCAGGCACTGAACTAAACACTAGGTTTTTGAGTAAAAATTAAACCCTTCAAGAAGATAAGAAGGAAGACAGAATGTAAGAAGGGACAGAGCAGGGAATCTTTGTTATTTATAATAAACCCTGTATATGCTCTGGTTTTTTAAAACGAGATTATGAATATCTTACTTCAAAAAATTATATCAGAAAGATACAAAAGTAGTTTAATAATATGTTACTATATATATATATATATATATATATATATATATCAGTAGTATACAACAATATACATACTTTGATCACATTTTTTTTCTTCACTATCTGTCATATTGTCTCTTGTTTTCTTCCAAATGGTTGTCCTTATCTTTGCATATGGAGAGTTCATACTAAATAACATAGCCAATCTTTTCACAAGATGTGTAGTTCACTGGCTCCCACTTGCTAGGCAGGGGGTAGGGGGAGGGGAGACACGGGACAGGGGACAGGACAACATGAGATGTCTGATTCTCAGCCCACATGCAGGCAGGATCACAGTCGCCTCCCAGAGACGGGAATGGTTCCTTGTTTTCCTGGCACTCCGAGTCAACCCCACTGCGCAGGTCCCAATGCGCATGTCTCTCTCCTTCGGGCTGCCGAAAGTCTGCCACACTCTCAGCTGCCCCCAGAGAGGGGAGAAGTTCCCTGTTCTCCTGGCACCCCGAGTCAACCACACAGTGCAGGTCCTGATGCGCCAGAGTCTCTCCCCTGCAGGCCCCCCAAAGTCTGCCATACTCAGCTGCTATTTCTTTCTGATGAATTGACCATTCCATTTCCAAAGTTCTGAAATGGCCAACAGACCACAGAAAGAATTCTCTTTAGGCTCCTGTTTGAAACCAGCAGCTACAGTGATCTACTGGCCTTGTTTCAGGGCCACTTTGATCACATTTTTAAAAAAATTTTTTATGTCTTTTTGAGACAGGGTCTCAGTATTCAGTTCAGACTGGCCTTGAGTTCACTTTGTAGCCCAGCCTGGTCTCCAACTCACAGCAATCCTCCTGCCTCAGCCACCTCAGTGCTGGGATTACAGGTGTTTGCCACCACACCCAGCTAGTCTTGATCATACTTCTAAAAAATATTCTGGAAGCCAGAACTAGTGGCTCACACCTGTAACCCCAGCACTTGGGAGGCTGATGCAGAAGGATGGCAGCATGTTTGAGACCAGCCTGGGTTACAAAGTGAACTCAAGGCCAGCCTGAAATGCATACTGAGACCCTGTCTCAAAAAGATTAAAAAAAAAAAAATACTCTGTTTAGCACACAGAAAAACACCTACAGGATATATACCAAAATGCTAGCCATGATTATCTTTGGGTAATGCAATTACAGGTAACAAGTTTTTCTTCACGTTCATCTATAATGTCAAAAATACGTACATTTTAAATATGACTTTTCATCAATATAAATAAGCCATTAAATAATAATAGCATCAGCAGTTGCTATTGCTTGCATGCCTTCTAAATCCCAGGCACGCTAAGCATGCAAACTGGGCAGCAAGCCCATTTTACAAGTGAGAAAGCTGGGGCTCGGAGGTTATGTAACACGCCCATGTCTAGGAAGAGGAAGAATCCCAATCAGAATACCACTCTCGCTTTCAAGTCCATGCTCCCTCCGCTGTCCCATGCTGCCCCTCTATCATCCCTCTGCCTCTCTCTGAGACTGGTCTCTCAAAGGCCACAGTGTATGAACCGCATCTTCCTTCAGTTTATCCTGCATGTCTCAAACTACAAATTATTTGGGCAGAAAAAAAAAATTATTTGGGCAGGAACCTCCCTGCCCTTGTCCCAAGTCTTGAACACCAAGAATGGTTTTCTGTAGAGCACTATCCAATAGACAGATAATTCTCTGGCACATGCAAGGAAGGAAACTTGTGTTTAGAACAGAAGAAAACTGGCATAGAAGCCACAAAAGCCACTTCTCAAACTGAATTCTACCTCCAAGTCCAAAGCCTTTTCTGCTGAAAACCGGGGAGTCAGGCTAAAGCCATACTATTAGAAAACTGCTCTGATTCTTCTAGGGAAGGGAACCAGGTTTTTATATTTAAAATGGAATGCTTTGGAAGTAAAGACTAAATATTTGAGAAGCTCACGGACATTCAGACAGGAGGGAACTAGGAAAGCTCTTGTAAGGTGCAGTGGTAAAGGCTTGCTGGCAGGCAGTATCTCCCTACGAACAATTTAAAACAAATGTGTGTTAAAGACACCCAGGCTGAGACAGTACATTAGCTTAAGGGCTGGACAAAGGCACAAGGGAAATGACCCCGCCATAGGCAGTCTGAAACCACTTTAGAAATTCTGAATTTTGATTGAGTCATGCAGACTTCTCCCTGCAAACAGTACCACCACCATCACCCTTAATTGACATGCTTCACGTAGCATATTCAGGTACACCACAGGTAAAATCATTGTGGAGGCTGTGAGCCACAAACACAAATGCTCAAAAGTGCAAGGACAAGAATTAATTAAGCAGAGGAATCCCTGGGACCCTGAAGCTCTGCTCTCTCCATTAGGCCTTCACCCTCAAGGCAGATATGTACAATATGTGGGCCTATATACGGCAAATAGACCCAACATAGCTAATAGAGCAAGAACAAGACATCTTCAGTCCAAGACCTCCTCTTTAATTTTCAGAATCCTCTCCCATCAACCCTTCACATATTAGGCTACATGAACTAACAAAATACCAGGACTGGCCCCCAGCTCATTTCCTACCCATCCCGGGGTTTCCCTGTTTAACCAATCTAATGCTGACACAAGTGATCAGCACATGCTGGAGTTCAAGGCAGAGAGTCACAGGTCCCATGGGTCAACCCCTGAGACACTGGGTTTGGTCCTCAGAAAGACATGACCAGAACCTCAAGCCCCTGTCCTGACCAACTGCAGTGTTCACCCAGTTCTCTGGGGAGCAGATACCACAACGGTGGGTAGAAAGGACCCTAGGATTAACTAAAACCCCTAAAACACAGCCGACATCCAAGATCAGAAATACAACCAATAGCAAACCCTGGTTGTTACTCCAAGATATCAATACTCCTCCAAGATAATAATATGCATACCTGAGTATCTACTGACTTTGGTAAGTAAAAGGTAAAAACTCCTTTGGTTACTGAAAAAATGTGAATCATCTACATAGGTAAAAGGGAAAGCAACAGAAAAGAACTTACAGAGGAACCTATATAGGAAAATATGATTTGCACAACTCCATCCTCACTCATACTGGCTGTAAGTTCACACACCTATCATTAGCACCATCATTATCACCATCATTTCTAGTTTTTATTGAGCACTTACTACAGGCTAAGCACCATGGTAAACATTTTATATGTATTACCTCATTTAAAAACCTCATGTGATAAGGTAGTTTTAACATTCATTTACAGATGAAGAAGCAGGGCTCAGTTATTCCCAAGTTTCATGACCAGAAACTGGAAAAGCAGGGACCATATCAGCTTCAGCTCCTATGCTCCTCACAAGAACCTTATTATACCCTCTCTGCCTATCTTGCTTGAATATCTACTGTGGAAAATATTGGAAACAACTCTGTAAACTATAAAAGACAAGGTTTGGTCCATGCAGAAGAATCAGGAGAAGATCACTCTCAGCAAAGGGAATAATGTGATTCAAGGCCAAAGTCAGGTGGGGGTTGGGTGGTGACATACAGTATCTAGGAAATGATCCCTGTAGCTAAAAGAGAGGAAATAGAGCTGGAGTGCAGCACTGGAACACTGCACACTGAGGAGCTTGCACTCTGCCCTGGAGTCAGGCCATTTTTAAGCAGGGAAGTGGTGTGATCAGATCTACATTTCAGCCGAACAACTGTGGTTGCAGCGAGACACATTCAACCAGAAAACCAACAGGCCAGCAGCAGGGACACAGAAAGCAACCTAACACAATTTCTCCGGAAGATAACAGACAACTAAGGTACAGGATGAGGACGGTAGAACAAACAGATAGTAATTTTACATACAGAGAAAGAATAGTTCCTGAGGTCTAAGATACCTCTCTGGCATCTCACTACCTGTTTGCTCTGGCTGGGTACCTACTTAAACATTACAGAAAAACACTAGCATTTAGGGACCAGAGGGACTTTTAGTGATCCCACTTCCCTACCTCTGGTGTAACATCCACCCTACCCACTCCCCTCAGCCTCCACAACCACCAAGGAACATGGTTTCCTCATTTTCGGTTACAGTCACCAACTTACCCAGGAACGACTGTTACCAGGTACAGTTCCGCAGGTCTAGCATGCTCAGACCAGACACTGTTTGCCAAAGTAGCTCAGTGGCATTCGAGTGAGATACCTGGCAAGCCCTTAGGTCACTCCTGCACTGTACTTTACGTCAGTTAAGATCATGCAGCAAGGAGCGCAGGGAAAGACACAGGCTTGGAATGATAGAATTGGTAGAAGAGTTTACCAGGGCTGGCTTATGCCTTCAACCTTTTTAGACAGCTGGGCCCACTGAAGCAGTGTTCAGACAGGCTAGTTACTGAACAGGACTGGGACACTGAAGCCTCCATTCAAACCCAAGCGTATCTAGAGTTTCAGGCCACTCCTAGCTCTGGCTGGCCCATGGACATGTGCCACGAGGAGCAGGGCGGAAACCATATGCCTATGTGTGGGCCAGAACATGAAAAACCACAGCATAAACCTTCTTCATAATGTGCCCACACCTATGCTGGCCACATGATTCAACAGTACGGAGTGTGCCTTACTGGGCTGAAGGCTAGAAGACATGATAGGGGACTAACATATTTACAGGCCTCAAGTCATCAGTCTTGAAGAAGGACTCCTTTACCCAGCACCAGCCTCCCATGGGAACTACACTTTTATAACTTCCCTGGATACTGTGCCACCTTTCCATTGTTTACATGCTGCTCAGTAAAAGCTCCTTGTGGTAACTGGAAAAGTTACCATTTCCCTAACTAAATCCCCCAGCATGCATCTGCAGGACACCTTGCTCTTTCTAACATCCTAAATGGGATTACTTCAAAAGATGTAACTTGGACACCTATATACAGTCACTGCCACCGTGTACAAATTAAGCACAGGTAGCACAACTGTGACTCCAGCCCTGAGTCTGGCCAGACGCAGATGTCATCAGCAGCAACAGAAAGCCAGAGGCAGAGCATTTGTGCAGCTACTGCCCTTACTAAAAACCATCCCCTCAAACACCCTCCTGCCCTGAATTCTTCCACCTTCCCAGCTCAAATGACTGAGAAGAGCTGCCAGAACTGTAAGGCCTCAGACATCTCCTACACATCAGATAGAAACAATCAAAATAAGAGGAACTGCATCAGACTTCTGATGATTTTGTCAACAGAAAGCAATTCTTTCCTGGCATATGGTCATGGCGTGTGGCTGCTGAATGGGCTCCCCAGGACTTTGTATCCCCAAGTTCTGCTTCCAGTTTCCGTGGTGAGCATGGGAGAATATATTTTCAGATTCGCATGAAACATCTCCCATCTTCTATTCTTCTCTTCAGTGTGACTCTGGCACTTCTTCTACTGAGAGGAAGGTCCAAATTGGGTTGGTTCAACCTGGTAGGGTTTGATACGCACTGTAACTAACAGAAAGCAGCAGAAGTGACAGGGCCTGCCTTCCAAGCTGCATTAGAAAAAATGAAGCAGCTTCTAACCTTGTTCGCTAGACACCTGCACTTGAGGCCTTGCGCTACTGTGCAAGTGCGAGAGCTCTGAAACAGTGAGGTCCCTGGAGGGGTTGCATGCGGGCACCCCACTGTCCTGGTCTTCAAGGCCTACCCATCTATGACCAAACCCTCCAGAATATTGTACATTCTTTAAGACTAACTCCTCCATCAAGGACTTCCAGTGAACTCTACCTTCTCCAGGTCCCCAACTTGTGTATCCTTGGCATGCCATGCCATACAGCACCATATATATGCTTCCAGCTGTTTGGGGTGTGTTTCCACAGGAGGCTCCCAGGGATACAAAGAATGTAACAGAAGTGACGTCTTTATTACATATATGATAAATGCATCATATTTCCTAAAGCATCTATACAAGAGCAGGCACATCCAATTCTTACGAGGACCTGCTGGGTAATTAAACTGGTTAAGAATCATAACTCACACAAAGGCAAACATTCCAGGCTCCGTGAACTGTACTCCACTCAGGGCATCAGAAAGGAAAAAGCATCTGAGGGCAGAGGAGGAAGCAGACATCCCCTTCCTCCTCACATCCTGCAGTCAAGGAAGCCTACACCACAGAGGATGTAAGTTGTCAACCTCAAAACCTTAAATGCCCCGGAAAGCATGAAACACAGAGTAAACTTTCTTATGAATCACCCTCAAACTCTCCAGCTAAGAGCAGGGAGGGACCAACCTCATGCACCTCCTCAGGCTAAGACTAGCTATGCTCTGACGCATTGTCTTTTAGGTTATGCTGTGGGTGCCTTTTGTAGTTCCTTCCTCGCATCCCTTTGCACATCTTCTAGAGGGTTCAAAGCAACACTACTTTAAATTTTCCCTTTTAATCTCAGTCACTGACTGTATAGAAAGAAGCTCCTAAATTTTATGCTCAAAATCCCTTTTAAAAGAGTGTTTCTGACAAACCAAGTCTTCAAAGGTCATTTTGAACCACAAACATTCACAAGGACCAGTAGCACCACAATCAAGATTCTGACTGTGGGGAAAGAGTTGGGACGCATTTGTTGAGAGCTGGGTGCTACTCTACCAACAACCTATCCAAATTGAAGTACTGAGGAATGTACGTGAAATCCAGCTTGCATTTCATGATATTGATCTAAACAGGTACATGCACACTAGAAGGGATGCGTCACTCCTCTCTCGGGGATCAGAACTGCCACGTGGGACAGATGTGGTCCACCTGGCAGTGTACACAGGCAGCATCCAGAATGGGCCACTCACCTCCAAGGTGACATGGAGCTGAAAGCTGCAGTTCTGAATAACCACACAGGCTTCTGCTGTTAACAAATGTGTCTAAACCCATTTTCAAATTTATATTTCTTTTCTGGTAAAAAAAAAATGTTAAGTTCTATAAACAATCATCTATAAATTTATCTGAAATCTATATATACAACTTTCAGGTAAACAAAAGCACTATACAAACACAAGTAAAAACACGAGCCCAATAAAGTGAAAACCTCTGTTACAGCCCAACTTTCGCACAGCCGTGGATAAGCCCAATTGTGGTTCAGGACAAACAATAATAAACAGCAGAGCTGTTCAGGTAGTGCTCCTGTAGGAAGCCTGGGGAAAGGAGAAATGGGAACCAGCTCTCAGGTTTTGTGCATTTTAGGGCCTTCAGGCCTAGAGGTACCAGAGGCCTCCTAAGGATTCCCTATCTGAAATTCCAGATGTGGGAATGATCTACCCCACAAAGGCCAGATTTACAGTCCAGGTCTAGACCCCAGGCTGTGGTGAGCTAAGGGTCTCCTGCTGAACAAGTTGCTAAGGGAAAGTCTCCCCCTGTGGTCTATCCTGCAAGAGCAGTGTAAAAAGACCATCATGCAAGCACTCTAGAGCCTGAATTCACATTCCAGCTCTATCATTGTCTAACTATGTGCTCAGAGGCGAAGCATTAAACCTCTCTAAGCCTCAATTTCCTCTACTATAAAATGGGAATACTGCCACCTTTACCTGTAGTACTTCAGGTATATACTGTTTCAAATAAAATTCTAAAGTATCAAATACAGAATATGATACATATCCCCCTCCACACCACATTAAAGAAAATGTTCCCATTAGTAACCAAGAAAGAAGATACACAGACTCCACTCCCCAACTGTAACCTTGGCACATATGGTTCTGACCCCCTCAGATGGAGTACAGAGCCTCATTCCATTATTAGTAATATGTGGGCAGAGTGAAGGATAGGGGTGCTAAGGGAAGTAATAGCATCGTGAGACTCAGGAATCCCACACCGCCATCACCTTTGGCAATTCACTCAGCTTCTCCTGGGCATAGCTACAAGGTACTAGAAGCTTTACCTGTATCAATAAGCTCCAAACAAAGGTAAGATGAATGACTGGAAACTAAAGAATGTCACTGCTCTCTCTAGTTATAGTCCTTTTGCTTTCCTTTTAGACTCTTGAAGGTTAACAGAATGCAAAAACCAAAAAATCCTAAGTGTCCAGACAGTACGTACGCTGTAATTTAACCTGTGAGAGGAGATGCAGCACAGGACAAGAACAGAACCAACTATAAAGGTGAAATCAGCTGTGACTGCACACCGGAATCTGGGATAACATTTTCCTTTTCTTCATGATACTTTGTCCTGTTACACTGCTCTAGCAGGCACACTGCTTGCAAACAGTCTCCAGGGTTTGCCAGCACAGGTCCCAGATACACTATCAGTCACTACTGGGGCCCTGCTTTGCCTGTCTGGCTCCGAGGGAGGGGTGTGCAGTCAGAGCCTTCACAGCTGGGCAAGTGCAGAGGCAAACCTTAGGGTCCCAACCATACAAGCTATTCCAACGATCACCTTCTTTAGGGTCCAAGGCTCCTGAAAAGGTTTGTGGAATGGATACATAAAAAGAAAGACCTTAAAGAGAACAAATGAATCTCATCTGACAATAGAGTTGAGCCAGGTGAGGTGGTACATGCCTGTAATCCTAGCACTCTGGGAGGCTGAGGTAGGATAATCACAAATTTGAGCCTAGCCTGGGGAATTTAGGGTCTTAGACCTTGTCTCAGAATAAAAAATAAGAAGGGGACGTAGTTCAGTGTAAAGGCTCTGGGTTCACTCTCCAATACCACAAAAAGAGAAGAAAGAAAAGGTAGAGGATGAGCCCACCACTAAATGCAACTAGGGACAAAAAGAGGTCAACATTTCTTAGGAACACTGGAGTTGCTAGCAAATACTTGGACTGCTACGTGCAGAGTCCTATGTTACACATGATGTGAGCATGAGAGAAAAGTACGGAGCAAGAGAAGACAAAAGTAAAACAAATAATATCATGTTATCAAAAACCATATGGCTGGGGATTTAGCTCAGTGGCATAAGTGCCTGCCTTGCAAGGATGTGGTCGTGAGTTCAATCCCCAGTATCCGCCCCCCTAAATCATATGGATCAAAAATCTTAAAAGAAAAAAAATAAAGATAAAAACAGAAAATCCTATTGAGTACCTTATGTTGTCATAGAGAAAAAAATTCCAAAGGAAACAAAAACATAACTGCATTTGTTCCTAAGAAGTAAGCTTCTTACAAGTCTGAGTGAAAAGGAAATTGGCCTTTCTTTGTATTTCAATGTTGTATTATTTAATGTGCATATTTTGAATTTTTAAAAATCTATAATGTAATTGGAGGGAATAACTAAAACACTGAAAATGCAAGTACAAGACAAAGTATACCAAAAGCGCGGCACAAATTGTGTCGTAAATACCATGAGAGCAAGTGCAGCAGCCAGAATTATAATCATGGTGGCCGATATACTGAGCATTACTAAGTATCAGGCACTGCTGAGAGCTTCACGTGGATTATCTTATTTAATCCTTACTTCACTCCTGTAAAATGATACAGATGGTATTGGAACCATTATTATTTTAATTTGCAGAAACTAAAGCATAGAGAACATGTAATTTGCTCAAGGTCCCCAGCTAACAAGTAACAGAGCCAGGTGGGGTGCAAACCCAAGTTTATCCAGAGCTCACGTGAGTCATCTCCCACAGGAAAGGGATTCTGAGGCTAAATGTGGGCTAAAGGGAAAAAGGTCCAGCAATTTTTGGACAATGTCCATGGGAGGAAGAAGTATGTTTGGGAAAAGACTCAGTGCTGTACAAAACATAGCTGTAATGCAGAGATAAGAACAGTGCAAACACACCACTCATCTTTCAAAATAAGACCACAAAACAGAGTAAGAGCTCTTCAGCTTACGCTGATATTCCAGTCTTTTTTTTTTTAAATACAGAATGCTTCATGAATTTGCATGTCATCCTTGCACAGGGGCCATGCTAATCTTCTCTGCATCGTTCCAATTTTAGTATACGTGCTGCTGAAGCAAGCACATACTCCAGAGTCTTAAAAGGTCCCATGCAACAAGAATGCTAAGCTGGGGAAGCTAGGAGGGATGTAAAAACTGGCCAAGGAGAGATGTCCTGCCTTCCTCCTGGGGCAAAAGCATTTTAATTATCAGGAAAGTCAAATAGTCATAAATGAGCCAGCTGTCCCATTCAATCAGGCCAAAGGTCCTAACAGATAAGACAGGACCCGAGCATTTGGAGTTCAGCTGAGTCCAGAGGGAGCCAGAGGCACAGGCATCTCCCACAGAAGGCCCATGCACAGTTAGAGGGAAATGGGGTGGGGGTTTCCATGCCTATCGGCTGCTTCAGGTGAAATAAATCTGCCCACTGAAGTAGGGGAGGCACAATATGCCTGGCTGGCTTGAGACAAAAATCCTCCAAGCACTTTAAAAAGTGAAATTCAACCGTACCTTATGTACACCTAAAATAACGAGGAACGGGAAGAAGTAGCTCCTGTTCCTTAGAAGACGGAAAAAGGCACAGCGCCGTTTACTGAATGTGGTGCCGAACTGGTGCTTGTCCCAAATTATTTCATACCACTTTAATTGAAGACAAAGCTGCTTTTCTTTCTGCATTGTCCAGATTTTACAGGTAATGCTCCTGGAGCTCCAGGAAGCTAACCAGAGGCCCAGGGCAGGTGCTCAGGAAGTAAGGTGCTAAGTCCAAGCCTGTCTGCTTCCCAAGCCAGTCTTTTCCCAGTACTCCGCACAGATTCACAAACCACTCCCGAGAGGAAAAGCACTTTCTTCTCAGATGGAAACTGCCAAGCGTCCTTCTCTAAAAACACAAGCCCTGAGGTAGTAAGGAGGAAAAGGAACATGCAACTGGTAGCTTTGAATACATCTGATTTCTATGGGCCCTGGGTTTCATGCAGTTCTGTTAGTGAATGGGGACAGCGAGGAACACAATTAAAATCATCTAGGTAGTCTTGGGCTCCATTTGAAAAAAGCCCTATTTTGATTTAGAAAAGAGGGCAAGAGACATCTGTGAGTCAGGACAACAGCAAAGCCCTGAGACAGCCAATGCTCCCTGCTTAGCAACAAGGACAGAAGCGGCATTTGACCTACTGTATCCGGATCCCAGGATGAAGGCTGTCCTTGGTCTGCTGTGAGGCCCTGTCATAATTATGTGACTGTAGCATCCTTGCTCAGCAAGGCCATCTGTCACTGCTTGGACAGCAGGGAGGGAGGGAGCCCCTGCAGGCTCCTGTCAACTGTTTCTCCACCAAACCACTCAGCAAGGAGTCTCTTTGGGGACACTTAGCTCCTGTGAGAATAATCCTGGAAGGGCAGTCTGGGAACACTGCAGCCCGACACACCAAGGCAGGAACCTGGCAGCCAACACCTGCCCCCAAACACACCCATGTTCATGCTTTATGTCCTGGATGGACCCCAGACACCACTTCATTCAAACCTCTCATCTCACAATTGAGGAATCAGGTCCAGAGAGGTCACAAGACGCACTCTAGATCACCCAGATACTGTGTTAAGGGCCGCAGTAGGGCCTACATTCCTTACTCTGCTCTAGTCCTTCTCTTAAACAGATGCCCAAGTTAAGTTCTAACTCCTCTGAGACTTGGATGAATAAAAGCTGCAATCCTCTCCCCCTAAAATGAACCAATACATACCCAGATTCCAGGATATGCATAGGTCTTACATTATCAATCCTTTTTGGGGTTTTGTTTGTTTGTTTGTTTCTGAGACAGGGTCTCACTATGTAGTTCAGGTTGCCCTTGTAGTCAATATGTACCCAAGGTTAGCCTCAAACTTGCAACAAGCCTCCTGCCTCAACCTCCAAGTGCTGGGATTACAGGTGTGCACCACCACACCCAGTTTCAATCCTTACTTTATAACAGGAAGAAAGTGTGATTCTGTAAGAAGCTGCCTGGGTCCTGAGGGGACTTCATGTAATGAGTTATGCTCCCCAGATCTGGGAAAGAAGATACATTCTTTTGACTCCACCAGACCATGGACATTAAACATACCTGAGCTCCCCTGTAGGAATGAGGGAAAGCAGTAAGTTAAGGAATGGAAGTGTTTGCAAGAGACATAAGGAAAGGAAAGGAAAGGAAAGGAAAGGAAAGGAAAGGAAAGGAAAGGAGGCTTTTTTCTCCTCAGAAATCTTGAAGCACAAATCTTGACTTTGAGTAAAGACGGGGCCACAGGCTACCTGCAAAAGTGGTCATTACTAGCTACTACCAGGTTTGCTAGGGGAGTGATATGCAGAAGGAAAGGTACATATTTAATTTTTAAGACACAGTAGCTCAAATCAGGAAACAGAAGCAAAAGGAAAGAGATTAAAGGTTTATCTGGAAATCAGAGTCCACATGCTGTTTGGAGTCCTTGTACTGAACTGATTTTCCTAGGACTGTTCACCTGTGAAGAGTTCATAGTACAACCCCCCCCGCCCCGGCTCCTCATACAGCACAAACTGCTCCAACACAAGTTCTGTAAGTGCCCAGATGCTGCCTGAGTGCCCAGCCCCCTTTGCCAGCTGCAGAGAAGCCCCCAAAGGTACCAAATAGGAAGGAAAGGCAGGCAGGGCTCCGGAGCAATCCTTGAGGAAAAGAAAGTGAAGTTCCCACAGAGAGGTCAGTTCCCTCATGACCTCTCTGTGGTTCCCCAGATCTACTCCAGGGAAGGATGGCAGCAAAAAGAATCCGAAGGAAATGCCAAGATGGCCGTTTGCCCCCCACCCCAAAGGCCTCACTCTCACAGGGGCCCTTGGGCCTGCTGGCCTCAGCCTAGACCCTGGAACTCCCTCCCTGGCTTTCCCTCACCACTTGTGAGCGCTTCTCCCTTCCTTTAGATCTCTTCTGACACAGAACTTCCTCGGGAAATCTTTCCGTAACGTCCCTACAGAGACACGTCCCTTTATCAGTCCCCTCCGTGGCACCACACTGCCCCATCATGCCACTGGCCACAGTCCTTGCCGGGTTGGTTTGTTTGTTTTCTCTTTGGACAGTACTAGGGATTGAACTCAGGTCCTTTACACTAAGCTATATCCCAACCCCAACCCTGTTTTTAGAAGTTTGAGACAGGATCTTCCTAAGTCACTAAGTTGCCCGAAATGGACTTGAACTTGCAAACCTTCTGCCTCAGCCCCCCGGAACGCTGTGATTATAGGCTTGTGCCATCATGCCCACACTCATGACTTTAGATTTTTGTATGACTTTGTTTTGATCAAGATCCTTCTCTCTTATCCTGCAGAAAGCTCTTTGAGGGCAGGGCCTGTGACTGTTTTCACTTACTGTTATATTCCTAACACCATACACTCAGGCTCAACATAAACCAGCCATTGGGGCTGGGGTATAGGAATGCTTGCATAATGTACACAAGCCCTTGGGTTCAATCCCCAGTACTGCTGAGTAGGAGAAAGGAGAGGAGAGGTGAGGAGAGGAAAGGAGAAGAAGAGTGACAGGGAGGAGAGGACCCACAAAGGGGAAATCAAGGTTCCCAGGCTCCATTAAAGAGCTGGGAAACACAACAGGACTTACAAGTCAGACTTCTACCCTCACCAGCATCTGCTGTGGAAGCATGGTCACCTCACTGGTCATTTGCTTCTTTCTTCTTTATTCACTTACGTATTTACTGGCTTGCAGAACATACCTCTGTATTCACAGAGAATATCTCTCACAAATCGAACACTCTGGGACTAGCTAACCTTAGGTGTAGCCACTACAACTAACAGATGAATACAATTCTTTGAGCGCTTGCACACTTTTGCCCAGAAAAATCTTCAGAACACATCTGTAATCTTCCAACTCTCTATAAATAGGACTTATACAAAGAACCCCAGAGAAGACCAATGAGGGGACTAATGGAGAAGTGCCTGAGTGAGTTGGGCACTGTTGGAAGTGTATCATTAGCTCATGAGGTGTGCAGAAGTTGTTTAGCTATCTCTTGAAAAAGATGGGGAACTAGTTTTTTCAGCTGCCACCCAGATCCACTGTGGTGATTTTTTATGGTTTCTTATTTTATTTATTTATATGAAAAGTTGCTTTCATGGCTATTCCTTATCTTTTTCTTGACCAGGCTGAGGCCACACTGCTGTCATCAGGACACCTGTGCCTTAGCTGCTTCCTCCACAGGCAGGAATGTGCTCTACTCCATGTGTTGGAATGAAATGCTAGGGTGGGATCCAGCAGTCACGGCCAGCAAATTCTCAGCCATCAAAAATCCAGGAAGGAACAACCAGCCCAGGTACACGCCAGGCTTAGAACAACAATGCCAGCCAACTGTAAGTCAAAGGGAACACAGAAGCACTGTCGCCCTCACACTGCAGGAAAGCACATCTTCAGCTTTCTGAACTCCAAGAGAAAGTTGGAGAGGGGCACACAAATGAGCACAGAATTGGGGCTGGAGTTAAGGCTCAGGGTGTTACATGGGCCTCAAACTGTAAGAGCAACAACCACCCAATGGAAATGGACAGGCATATGAAGACTATGGAGGGCAGTTCCCAAGACTGGAACAAAAGGAATGCTGTGATTGGACAGAGACTGACAGTGCATTCAGCAGTACAGCATAGAGGTCTGCTCCAGCAGCTCCTGGCAGTTGGCAACAGGCTCCCACAGAGACATTAGCCAGGAAGAATCAGCTAGGACTGGCATCTGGGAAAGATGTGGAGAGAGGAGGCAGACACATTCAAGGGTGGCAATGGATGCACCATTAAATGCCACACTCAGGCAACCAAAACAGGTCAATGAACTCAAGTAATTGGAACAGACCCAAGGCCTGGGGATTATAAAGAAGAAGAGCAAATTCTAGACAAGTGAGGTTTGAATGATATCCTTACATAACACAAAGAGAATTTTACACTTTGATTACCTGTAAATAAGCCAATTCAAGTGACACTTCATCTATTCATTTACCCATTTACTTATTTAATATATATTTACCTGCAACCATTTGGGAAGCAGACATGAAATCTTTTTGGAAACATAAGGGACACTCCTGAAGTCACAGCCAACAAAGAGATCAGTGAGTGCAACTTGGCACCCAGGCTTGCAGACCAGCACAGTGTTTTGATCTGTTCCCACCAAATGCCACAGTCCTTGCAAATGGGTTGCTTCACAGATTCGCTCACTTGGAGGGAAGGTATCTGAACTTGCAACCACTGAACAAGCAGCTCTAGTCCCTTGTCACTCAAATAGTCTTCCCCATACCATCAGGTAATACAAACGAGTGCTTAGTACTGACTATAGCAAGGAATTACAATGGGCTAGCAGAAGGAGAAGCAGCCAGGTTTGTTTTGGCACAGGAAACTGGAGAGAGTTTGAATAGGCAGAGAGATGAGCCGAGGACATACCTATGAACAAAGTTACTCCCACAGCAAGGGTGTGTTGTGACCCTGGTGACTTGGAAATTCAGGCTGTGTTCTAGGAGGAAGAGGAGACCAGCCTGGCTTAAGGGGAAAGTGCTTATAAAGGAAGAGGGAGATCAGGCAGCAAAACCTTCATGGGAACTTTAAGCTGACATCTGAAAGGAGGAAGTCCCAAGTCAACTGTAATTCACCACTCTCCCCTACTGTTTCAGCTATAAAATGAAGAGTTAGGTATTTGAAACCTAACAAAGATGTGGGCAGAAGACAGATTAAATATTAACTAAATTTGAATGCTATGGCCTGGTAGTCAGAATGACATTATTCCTAATTATTTAAAACTAAAGAATTACAGGGCTACACAAAATAATGCAATGAAATACCCTGGCTGTCGACCAGGAGTATGCAAGTGGCAACAGTGCAGTGATTAGAATACAAGCTGACAATACGCTAAGATGAAGAAAAGCCCATTACAAACAATATATTTACTAGTATGTCACTAGGGGTAAAAATAAACATGTAAATGGATAGAAAAACTGGAAAACACTGTTTTTGCCTTTCTGCCTTTCTGTGTTTTCTAGTGTACGTGCTGCTAAAGCAAGTAGTAGTCTATGTTTTCTAAGAGAAAAGTTATTTAATAATAAAAATAATAACACTGCCTTCCCTTTGAAGTCTTTGTATTTCTCCAAAGTCTTTTCAAATTATCTCAGTTTTGCTAATTTTTTTTTTCCTTTTGGCAGGACTGGGGATAGAACCCAGGGCCTCGTTTATGCTGCTACACCCACAGCCCAATTAATTTACCTTTTAAAAGACCTATTAAACTGTTGTTCTGCCAAAGGCCTTTATACTACTATACAAAATTCTGAAACTCATCTGCCTGTTCCTAAAAAAGACAGATGACCTTTCCATTAAAAGGGTGCTGTTTACCAATGCCTTTGCTAACAATCCAGTATCTGGTTTTACCCCACTTTGATAGAGCAGGGAGACATAAATTCATTTTTACAACCAGTGGCTTTTTACAAGGAGTTTTAAGATGTTGTATTTAAATTAATGATGTAATGCAGTAAAGTAATACAAGCCATTAGTTAAACCAAAGGTCTGAACTATATGTCCCAGGGCTTTGCTAAGCTTGCTCGGTTATATGATGCTAAACACCTAAGGCAACAGTTTTCCCAAAGTACATCCAGCATTAAGATTCCAGGGTAACACTACTGGCTGCTTCCCCCACTGCCATGTTCATCCTTGGTAACTGACCCTTATTATTCATGGGGCTCAAAACCATCCAACATCAAAGTCTCTATTTCCCAGTGTCCTCTGAGGCAGACAGCCATGTCCATACGGTCATGTTGCAGCCCATAAATCCAAGTACATATGCTGTACTGGGCCTTTTGGAAGTTCATGGAAACTAAGTCATCAGAAACACCTTTTTCTTTGCTTCTCTTTTTCCACCTCCTTCAGGCCTATGTTGTTCTGGGATCAAATTCTCAGTGCTCCACTAGTCACCTCAAACCCAAAGGTGACAGGGAGAATGCAAGTCGTGTATGCACTGAAATGATAGAATAAAGAATAGAACCCTGGAGCCCTTGAAGACATCGTGAAGCTACTCTAAAATGTGCCAGACTTCTTTGCAAAAATAAATAAATTTATACCTTATTTTAGTCATTGTTACCTTGTTTCATTTCTTAGATTATATAGTCCAATTTAAACATAATGCAGCATATATATGAACATAGGATACTATGTGGCATATACACTACACTGCTAGTAAACAGCAAATGACTGTTCTAAGTAGGTGACCAGGGTAATAAAATTTCTTTATAAATCACTTTTTACTAAGACTTTGTAACCAACTGCTAGTTGTTTATCATCAGCTACTGTCTTTCTCACGGAGACATCTCCCATACACATACTCTTTTCTCTATTAGTTCAAAGTCAACTAACATATAACCCCCAGTATATATTCTGCCCTAACATGACAGTGACCAAAATCATACTCTCTAAAGCCCCTAATAAAAACCAAACAAAACAGGCCAGTGTCCCCACGTCTACAAAACACAAAGAAGTTATTATTCCCAAACTAGAGACAATGGGCAAACAATGATCTTCAACTTATGAACATACTGCAGTGCAATAAGAATGACTGGGTCATCAAGGCTCATGCTAGAGATATGCAGTTCTAAGCAGCCACCCACCCACAGATTAACATCAAGGTGCTTCCCCAACTGACATTAAGATATGCAGCCATATCAACCTCAGCATCACCACACAGTCCATGTCCCATGCACATTTCTGACTATGTGTTTTGCTTTGTTTTCCTTTCGTGGTATTGAGTCTGGAGCTTCTTCACACTGAGCCCTGTTTATTTATTGAGACAGGGACTCAAGTTTCCCAAGTGGGACTTGAACTTGCAGTCCTCCTGCCTCAGCCTCCTGCAGCTCTGGGACGGCAGATACGCACCAAAGGTCCTTTAAAACACTATCCTTGGGGCTGGGGCTATAGCTCAGCAGCACACTGCCTGCCTGGCAAACATGAAGTCATGAGTGCAATTCCTGATACCAAAGCCAAATAAATAAAATAAAATAAAATACTACCCTGTGCAGATATCCATTACTGCCACAACACAATACCCCTGTACACCCTTCCCCAAAAAATGGCATTCAAGTCTTCTACCTTTGGTAAGGGAGCTTTTTCTTCACAAGATCCTAGATTCCCAAAGATAAATCTTGTAAAAGGTAAAACTTTATATGCCTAGTTTGAAATTACACTCAAATTTGAAATTTTATCAAAGAAATAACAACATTTACAATTCTTTTATCCCAGCTAGACTTTCTAAATGGGCTCAATTATGTAACATTATAGCACTTTGCCTGGTTCTCTCAGCAAGATAAGGATGTTTAAAAGAAAAAAAAAGAAAATTTCATTTCTACCAACACATCTGCTGCTTCTTAACGACCATCCAAAACAATTTCTAGGTAGCAAGTACTCTAAAGAGGTCACCAAAAGTGAATTTCACACATTTAAAGAATAGAATTTTGGATGAGGGACAAGAATAATCACATGATAAAGAGAAAAAATAATGGCATGGGAAATAAGAGAAACCAGATTTTAATTTATATAACTTAAATCCTCTTATGTATCATAAGCAAAATGCATACATAATGTTCCACACTCTTGCAAGGTGGAAGTTTTCTATTATCAAGGGACCAGAGCATACAGGTAGAAGATATAAAAGCTATTTTACATTGGAAGTATATTGTATATATATAAAACACATATAGCTTTAAAAATGCCTAGAAGGATACATTCTATGTTCTCTCTAAAGGAAAACATTGCAGGTTAATTCTCTCTTTTGCTTATCTGCACTAAGTTTTCTAAACTAAATACTACTATATAATTTCAAAATGCACATTTTACAAAATGCATTTTTAGAAGTGAGCAGATTCATAATAGCACCAACAGAAAATAAGCCACACGTGAACAGCTTGGACCAAAACAAGGTCTGAAAGATTTGTGAGCTAAAGCTAAAGAATACAGAGAGAGTACAGTCCCTGGGGCCCATGTCACCCCTAAAGTCCTTCCTCCCTTCCTGCCCTCCTCTCTCAGAAAGGATGTTCAGTGTGATCTTAAGTATATCCTGTAAGCAACTGTAACCTCGCTACAGTCAGTTCAGACAAGAGAGAGCACAGGTCATTTTACAAGTGGAGCATACTCTAGTGCCTCTGATTCAGTCCAAGGGAAAGACTGAATTCTCTGCCGACTCACTATTTAATTATATCAAACACTTCCTTTACTGTCCAGTTTATAGATCCTGGGTGTTTAATAAAAACAGGTACTTCTCAGTTGTCTGCTATTAAACATCAGGTAGTTATGGAATTAATTAATAGTGCCCTTGGGCTACCAGGAGATCTGTAACACTACCCAGCCATGCCACACTCTCCAAATTAACAGCACCACCAGCATCAGGTTCCAGTTCAAACAATTCTCCTCCTCTGATGTTCCCTACTCCACAAGGTACCTCCAATAGAGGTGTCTAGATAGAAATCTGGACAGGTGATACAGGTTTTCTTCAATTGTTATCCTACAAAGAGGAAAACCCCTTTCTGTGATTATACACATACTTCCCTTCAGTTGAAAAAAGATCAGTCTACATTTTTGTACAGAATATCAGAATTACATGCCACAACCCTGCCTGATCACAGGAGTTCAAAATTATCCTAAAACCCCTCCAGTGCCTCATTCTTCTATTCCTAAACCAATTTTTCCTGGCACTCAGCCCACCCCTGCATTTCCATTCAAGGAGGGAGCGTCACCCAGCAATGCTCCCCCGAGAATCCCCTCCTACCGAAGCTGTGGCCCGAGTGCGAAGCTGCTCTCAGGCCCCAGACCAGCTCTGCATACTCACTGTTGCTGGACTTAAGGTCGCGGTGGATGATGGGAACGATGGCCTCATCATGTAGGTAGTTCATCCCCCTGGCAATCTGCACAGCCCAGTTCACCAGAATGTCTGGGGGAATTCTTTTGCCAGATAACACTCTATTCAAAGGCCCTCCACGGGCAAACTCCATGACCAAGCAGAGGTTGGGTTCCTTCAGACAAACCCCTCTGAGGGCAATGATGTTGGGGTGCTTCAGCATCGCAAAGAGCTTGGCTTCTTGGCGAACATTCTCTATAGTCTGGCTGATGTCTTCATCGGGGTCATAGCGAGCTGCTTTCACGGCAACCTCATCACCTATCCAGAAAGCACGATAGACCTTCCCAAAGCCCCCAATGCCAATAATCTCTTCCAGGGTTAGCTCCGCAAAATCAATCTCTAACACTGAGAAACAAGAAAAAAGAAGCAAGTCAAAAACATCCTGAAAATACCATTTAAGCAGCCACTTACCTGAAAGGATAAACACAGGAAACTGTCTGTTCACTGGGCTTTTCTGTCTCCCCATTAAAAAGTAGACACCAAATGGACAGCAACTGTGATTAACTTTAGCCCATTTCCATTGTCCTTAGTGATATTCAATACATATTCATAAAACAAACCCCAGAGCTGGGCATTTAGCTCAGCAGCATAGGCGCCTGCTTGGCAAGCAGGTCATGGGTTCAACGCCCCGTCCTTACCAAAAAAAAAAAAAAAAAAAAAACAGCTGTAACCCTGCCTCAAAACCAACCATTTTAATTAAACAGAATAGTCAAAGGGTCCTTTTCTGAGGTTCCTTCAGCTTTACTGTGTATTTGGTGGTGAGATACACACAATCCAGTGCCAACGCAGACAAAAATAGCCACAAGGCAGCTTGGAAAGAGATTCTGTAGCAATATGACCAGATGATGAGGGAAGTCACTACCTCCCACAGCAGGATGGGACTGAGAGTATAGGGGGGGAAGGAGTATAGGGAAGACAACATTTGAAACAGGCCCTATCTCATCAGGCCATAAAGTCTTGAGATCCCAGTGAGGGCAAATCCAGTCAGGGGATGGATGTGAGAGTATAGGATACATTGGGAAATTCAGGGAATCCAGTTTGGCTGGATCATCTGCCCTGGGGTAGAAAGATAAGGCTCAGGCCCTTGTTCAGAATAACCAACAAGTCCTGTAACGTTCACGACGGGAGTGTTATGGGCCCTGTGATTTAGAAAGGGTATAACTCCGGCAGCCACATAGAAGATAACCTGAAAGACATAGCACCAATGACCAGGCATGGTGACCCTCAGTAATAGTGAGCATGGGGAAAGCCGAGTTAACCCAGGAGACTTCCAGAGCTGGCTTTTGCCAGGATTTGCTGACTGAGACATACGGGGAAGGAGCCTCACAGGAGACATCTAACTCCAGAAGTGCCCCAATTCAGCCCCTGAGGCTCCCAATAATACCCCAACCACTCATTCTTCGCAAATCCAGGGTTTGAACCTAAGGTATCTGGTTAATGTTTGAAAAGGCTTCATGGACTGAAAACAGCAGCTACCAGTGGTTATAAAAGTTGGGCTAGACATGATATTGAATGCTGTATGAGCAACGTGCTATTGTATGTTTGTCTCATGAGATGTGTTCTCTGTTCAGTCTTCTTTCGTCCTTCCCTAGCTGATTCAGATTCAGCCCTCAGGTCTCAAATTTAAATGTTAATTTCATAGAAGAACGCTTCCTAACAACCAGACCAAATGCAGTCAAGGTCTCCCCTCAACTGAATACTTTATAGTGATCTCCATTTTCCAAGACTCATGAAGGTTCTAATTATTTACTCGCTCATTGCCTGCTGTCCTGCTTGATTGTGACAGCCACACAGGCAGAGACTCTGTCTGCCTTCTTCACCACTGTCCTCACCATGCCAAGCATTTAGTAAGCAACCAATGGGTCACTGAAACAAAATGCAAACAAAACAAACTACCTCAACAGAAAATAAAACAAATTTCAGATCTGGAAACAAAAGTGAATTGGGCCTTTTTAAACAAATGCGGAAGATAATCACACTTTATTAACAAACTAAGAAAACAAAA
Source organism: Dolichotis patagonum (assembly GCA_004027295.1). Taxonomy (NCBI): domain Eukaryota; kingdom Metazoa; phylum Chordata; class Mammalia; order Rodentia; family Caviidae; genus Dolichotis; species Dolichotis patagonum. The sequence goes on from PVJX010006936.1 coordinate 29,115, forward strand.
ATATATTTCTAAACTTTTGGCAAGACCAAAAGAGGAACTGCTCACTGCTGGCTGTTCCGTTCCTTAATTGGCCGGCCTCTGATACCCACGCTCTTCACTCAGACACTGGTGGCGCTCAAAAATCTGTTCTTGCTTAATTATAGTACTTCCGTCCTATCTGAGGCTGACATTCATTTGTATTTTGCAATGTCTACACAAAGGAAACTCTCGAGAACAGTTAGGTGAACTGTCTTTAGGTATACAAAAAATAGTCCTTTTTTTTGTTTTTTGTTTGTTTTTTGGTAACAGGAATTACACTCAGGACCTTGTGGTACCAGGCAGGCACTGTGCCATGGAACTATATCCTAGAGTCCAGCTTAACCCCAAAAGTTCCAGTTCTTAGAAAGGCTATCATCTTGGGGTTGGGGGACATTATTAAGTGGTAGAATGTATGTTTAGCACATGCAAGGGTTCAGTCTCTGGCATGGATGAAAGAAAAGGAGTGGAGGAGGGAGTGGAGGCAGAGAAAAGGAGAAAGAGGAAGAGAGAGAGAAGAAGAGGGGGAAGGGGACAGAGAGAGAAAAAAGGTAAGTTATTGCTATGTGTGGCAGTCTTCCCAAATCAATGATGTGGTAGCAAACTACAGAAATCCATTCCAAAATTCTTCTACCAGTACTAGAGACCAGAAAACCAGAAAGTCCCTTGCTCAGGTTCCCTTAAAGCTAGAATTCTAGGTGCAAACAGTTCTACCAACTGCACACGTAAGAACTGTAAGGCAGGGGCTGGGGATTTATCTCAGCAGCATAAGTGCCTGCCTTGCAAGCAGACGGTCATGAGTTTGAACCCGGTACCAATTAAAAAAAAAAAAAAAAGTATCTTGAGAACTGTAAGACAGAAGTAAAAGGGGGAAAATCTTCTTGCTGCTTCTCCTGGCAAGCATGGCTGTCTGCAACAGCACCCGCAATGCCACGGATGTGGAATGTTACATCGCCAGTAGCAGCCTAACCTCTGAGCTGCAGATACAGTATGGTGTTCTTGAAGTCAACATCTTCAATGGCAGCTGCAGATTCTATACCTTTTCAATTAGAGAAGTGGTAGCTTGTCTGATAGGCCAGTTCTGCAGTGCTGTGGAGTTCCTCTCATAGGTCCAGCTTAAGTCTCTTCTCCCAACCCTCCCAACAATTCTGTGAGCTCCCTATGTCCTATGCTAAATCCCTTTCTTGCTTAAAGTACTTTGAGTGCTTCCGAGCCCTAAAAACGATTCCTGACTGAGTCCTAATTTTTGCCTGTCATCTATATGAGAAAAATATGCCAAATATGTCTACATTAGAGATTAAAAACCCTCTTGGAGACTGGGGATTTAGCTCAGCAGCATAAGCATCTGCCTGGCAAGCACTAGGTCATGAGTTTGATTCCCGGTACCAAAAAAAAAGAAACTTCTTGGAGTATTATATGTTATATTGAGTCTTTTTCATCATGCAAGAGAGGAACATTCTCTTTTCCTCCCTACAAACATTTATACTTATGAAAAGCTAGGTGCCTCTTTAACATTTGTATTTATTATCTTTTTCTTCAGCTGAGACTTTAACTTTCCTAAAGGGAATTAACTGTTATATTTTTTCTTATAGTCTCCCTACTTCCCTCTGGTCTGATGTATAGCGGCCAACACACAGTAGGTGTTCAGTATTTATTAACATGCATGAAGGTTTAAAAGAACTGACTGAGGACTCGGGTGCTGAAAGGACAGCTCCTCCGATCGCACTTTACACCCTTAAGGGAAAAGGGTGGGAAAGGGAAACCAACACCATACTCGTCTAGGGAGAATAAAGTCTTGGGCTCTTCCTTGGTTAAGGAACTATTAGGACCAACCTCTAAGAAAACAGAACACAATTTCCAAACATATAAAACTCAGAACCCAGAAAAGGAGCTAGGAGAATTCCTTTTTCTTTTCCTGCTATGAAGTCCCTTCGGGGAGGAAGTAAGGATGCCAGATTTTAAGCTGGAACAGTTTTCCTCCTTCCTCTGTTCCAGTCAAGACCTGGTTTTAAGCAAGAATCAGGTCAACCTGCATTCAGTGCACTTTTCAATTGCAATGGAAGGACGTTTCCTGGAATAAAATTTTTTATCATTTTTGAAGTCAAGATGTTACCCTTCTCAACTGTATGTTCCAAAGTTGAGTATATATTTTGGAGGATTCTGAACAACTGAATGGTGTATTTCTTATATATATGTACACTTGAGAATAGTCTATTATATTTCTACTGAATATGAGGAAAAGTGTAAATTAATAATGATCTTAATGTGTGCCCTATATGAAAACAAAAACAACTCTTCTGCAAGAAAAGCTATTTTCTTTTGAAATATGCAGGTTTATGTCTCCCAAGATGATAAATCTGAAATTGTACATTTTTATATGTCACTAAAATAAGGAAGATGAGCAAAATCCTAGATTGCTTATATCTGTCATTTATGGAGAGCTAAATCCTAAATACCTACACTGGAATGGACAAAGTCACTTTACAAATGCAAGATGGCTTATAATATCACAATTACATTTTTTCTTTAACCTGAGACTTAGTAATTCCTGAATAAACACTGACACAAAATTTTCACTTTGAAAAACAAAATTATAAATATATAATATATATAAATATATATATAAATATACAACTATAAACAAAACTATAAATTCCAGATCTTTGGAGACAAGGTTTACCAAGTCACCCTTATTTTCTGAAGACACTAACTAAACTGGTAGATTGAGCACATAAATCAGAGACATGTCTGTTTTTGTCGAAGTACTGCACTAACATTTTGTATTTGCATCACTTCTATTTCATCTGACTTATAAGCAACTCCTTATCTTATAATTTCTTTATCTCATGGGTATTTAACATAGTAGTTATCATTTATCAGGTATCTAGTAATTACTTTTGTCTGGAATTAAATTTTCTCAATTATCAAGAATTAATGTCAGTCAAGAGTTAATATCAGAACTCCTAGTGAGGCCAGGTAAGAGCACTTAGCAGGTCTTTCAAATGTCATGTTCTTCAAATCAGTTATTTCAAGTAGTACAAGGTACTTGTTACTTTCTCATTATCTGGGATCTTGATTTATGATTCCATGCCATCAAGGTAACTATTGTCACAATAAAGATTAAGTCTTGGCCACCTCACAGGGCAGGAACTCCTAATGCATCACACCATTTATGCGTCTGGCTCTCGGGGCAGAAGTTCTTTCAGCCTAAGTCACATCTGACTGCTGATTATTATGACAGCCTGGATCCTAAGATGCCAAAGATTTTAGCTTGGGAACTTAACATAGCTCTTCTACTCTGATATTTGGTATCTCTAAAAATAAAATCGCAGAACTTCATCCACAAAGAACCTTGACTTAAGATTTAAAACTAGATTGTTTCCTAACATGCGAGACTATTTGTACATTTTACACATAAAGCCAAATTCATCCTCAATACTATTTCAAGACACTATACTAGGACCCTTGCTTGGCCATCACCTTACATATACCTGTGCCAAAAAATGAGTATCACCCAGAAACAATCTCAAGTAATACGTCACCTCCCAGCATTATAAAGATAAAAATAGAGGCGTTTTAAGCTGAATGAGAAGGGCAAGAAACAGAATCAACATTTAAATATCAGCTTGACAACTAAAACATCAAAAGACAAAGAAAAACAAAAAGGAGTTTACGATTTTGATATTTGTAACTTATCTTAAGATAAAGTAACACAATCGTTCCGATGAAAACAAATTTCAGGGCCAGAAAGTCAACTGCTACAAATGAAAATTTAAAATTAAACATTCAAAGTTGGCCCTTGATAATGGGTTTTTTAATCGACTAAGATGCAAAGTATACAAAACAAGAAACAGTAATAAATACAGATTAGCAATGCCTTTCAATGTAAAGAAATTATGGAAACTCTTAAATACAAAACAGTGTAAAATTCACTAGGACATATTATATCTTTCCTCAAAAAAAGACCCAGTAGAACTGATTAAGGGATTCTAATGGCAATTGAGGTCCTTTGAAAACAAAGAAATTTCCTTACAGGGATGGAAGAGGGTCTCCTGGGAAATCTATGAAAACCAGGACACCGGGAGAAAGGCCCTGGGAGGGAACCCTGGGTATGGCCCCCCTGAGATTTGGCCAATTCCAAATATAGACAAGGATCTAGGTGAGAAGAATATGCATTGTCTGAACAGTCTGGCTGTGAAGAGACTGAACTTAGCCACTGCACTGAACTCTCCTGCGGGAACAACATACTGTTCTCTAATATAATTTCCCTACTCAGCACTTGTCCGCAGCCCTTCATCTTTCTTAGTACCTTACTCAGTGAAACTCCTAATGGTATAACTTCTGAGACACAGGATTAGGATCCAAGTAATCAACAAAACATTTCAAAAGCACTTCAGCCCCAAGTTCACACATGCTTCCGGGACTTGAAAGCCAGCCCAGCCCCGCGAGAGACACCTCCATCACTGAAGGCAAATACCTGTAAGGGGCGGGGACAGGTGACAGAAGAGGTTGGCAAGGTCCTTGGTTTGAAAACTAAGGTTATGACACTAACCACCCGCTTGCCTGAAATCTTTCCAGACTAGGCTAGAGGGACCGAAAAGGGGCTGGAACTGGAAAGATTCAGTGGCTGGGGTTTCAGGATGCGGACACCAGGAGCCAGGCTGAAGCAGACCGGCCAAGGGGAAGCAGCCCAGCAGCCTCGTCCCGGGCAGGGCCTGCGGCGTCTGGCTCCTGCGTCGCACCCATGGGGGCCCTGCAGTCCGCGCGCGCGCACCCCGCGTCCCACCCGCGCTTTTTGCGCGCCCCAGGCCTCCATCCTCCCGGTCCCCACCAGGTTCCAGGGCCCCGCCTTCGCCTTACACTGGATGGGCGGGTAGCAACTGGGGTCTTCGCCGCCCGGCTGGCAGCGGCTTGAGAAGGCGCTGCGCGGGGTCACGTAGTTGCTGGGGAAGATGCCCACCCGCTGGTTCAGCTGACCGGTCCACCAGCCCTCGTCGCCGGACACCTGCGAGTCCTTGGACAGCACCTCCACCACGTCGCCCAGGCGCAGGGTCAGCTCGTCCTCGCCCGCCGCCTCGTACTCGAACACGGCCGTCCAGTAGGGCAGCGGTGCATCGCAGCCCAGCTCCCCGGGGGCCACCGCCGCCGTCTCCTCCTCCTCCTCTTCCTCTTCGGCCGCGGCCCCCGACCCGTCCTCCCCCGGCGGGGCGGCAGCGGCGGCGCTCGCCAAACCGCCGAGTAGCGCTCTGGAGGGCTCCATGGAGCGGCCGATCCATAGGGTGCGGGGCCGCCGCCGCTCGCAGGAGCCGCCGCCGCCTATTGTTCATGCGGCTCCGCAGAGCTGGGGACCCCCGCCCCCGACGGCGGCCGCAGGTAGGGCTCTGACCGGCGGGGCGGGGACAGCAGCAGCCCGGGCTGCGCGGCGGGGCGCCGAGTGCGCAGCGCGCGGACGCTCCCCTCTGCAGACGCGCGCGGCGGGCCGAGTCCCCAGCCTTGCGCTCGGCCCCGCGCACGGCCCCGCGACCTCGGCGGCCCGTACCTGCGCGCGGCCGGTGCTTGTCGCCACGGCCGCCGCTCCCCTCTCCGCCCCGCCCCCCGCGCGCCCGCGACCACCTGACGCCGGCCTGGCTCCGCCCCAGCCTGCGGACCGAAGGCCGGGGCTACGGGGAGCCCGGGCCCGCCCCCCACGCCAGCCCGCGCTCCCATTGGCCGCGGCGACCAGTCCACAGGTTCCTCCCCACCCCCTGCGCCTCCGGCACCGCGTCCGCTTTGCCGGCTGGCGAGCTCAAACCCCAGGTCGACCCAGCGCTCTCTCCCATTGGTCCACCGCAGCTCCAACCATTGGTCCATGGCACCTGTCCATTTCCTGGGAGAGCACAGCTCCTCCCGGCAGGAGGTGGCTTCCGCCTCATTGGGTGCGCTGGAGGGAAGGTGCCTCCTAGAAGGTAAGGCTGAGCCTGCGTTCAGTCGCGGAAGACTGGAGCAGAGGCCGCTGGCTTTGTTTGTTCTGCGTGCTGGGTCTCCACTGGGCATTACCGATGTTCCTCATCTAATTGGAGTGTGGGCAGAGGAGAAGCGAGCCGGGTTGCGCACCCGAGAGAGCGCTTTCTTTTCTAGCTCTGTTTTCAAGTGGTTCTCCACCTCTTGGATCTGACCGCGGTGGTCCAACCTGGAGGATTTGCTTCTGCCCCTCACCCTTCCACGCCCACGCACCCCGTCCCAACCTGGAGCCTTCCACTCCCTATGTAAGCCTTTGAGCTCAGGCCCACACCAGTGCTCGGTCCAAGAACTCTTTAACTACATTCCTCGCCTTAATGAAGTCTGCACCGCTCGAAGGTTCCTGGATTCCGTCGTTCTGGAATCCAGAAAGGCCGGAGACCCCCTTACAGGTCCTTCGCACTGAGGCAGGGAAAGCTGATGTGAACTGGGCCTGCTTTCCCTGAAGAGAATCAACTTTTCTACAGTCTGTGGGTGTCTTGCCTGGAGTTGCACCTTGGGTCATACCAGTGACGTCCACAGAGCTCAGAGCAAGAACCAAATGCAGAAAACACAGAGAGCTGGCGCTGTGCTCCTCAGTAAGGGCCGACCTTTCCCTACACCTCTTTGTTGTACTCCGTTTATTTTTCAGACATTAAGAAAAAAGAACATATGGAGTCCTTATTTTTCCTCTGTGCTTTAATCCTATTAAAGTCCACTAAAAAAAAATTCGGTTATTTCAAACAAGCCAGCGCTTACAGTTAGGGCTTTAGAGCTACCAACTGTGCTACCTTTTCCTCTTCAGAGGCAAAAATAGAGACGATTTATTTAGCAAGAGTTAGGGCTTCTCCACAATTTTCTTGTATCGTCTTAGATTGAGGTTTATTATTAGACAAACGAGCAATTTGGAAAAATAACCAGGCTAGGCGAGTGCTTAGCCCTGGCCTGCACACTGCATATCCTGAAAGTGGGGGCAGGACTGCAAGCTTAGTGTTGTTTGTAGGAGAATATGGCTGCGTTAAACCCTAGGCGTCCCAGTGAGATGGTATTTTCAAAAGAGCTGCCAGCCAGGCCAGGTGGCAAGCTCTGTAATTCCAGCTACTCTGAAGGCTGGGGCAGGAGGATCCCAAGGGCAATAGAAGCAATCTAGTGACTTAGACTGTCTCAAAATAAAGAGGTATGGTGGCGTACTCTTGTAATCCCAGAACACTGCGAGGTTGAGGCACAAAAATAGTAAGTTTGAGCCCAACCTAGGCAAATTAGCAATTTAGCAAGACCCTGTCTCAAAATTAAAAAGGGATTGTAAACATAGCTCAGTGCAAAGCTGAATAACACATACACACTTGTGCGTGTGCACACACATGTACACACACATGCACTAAAGCATATCCAGAGTAGGTTTTGAGAAAGGATTCCTGTAGTAAATACTCTAAAGCCATACCTGAGTTCTTAATGTATGTAGAAAAATGTATGCAAGAGTCCATGTAAATTCTCTAGCTTTTGGTTAAGATAAAACCATTCCTTCTCCAAACAGAAGAATGCCAGAGTGTAGGTACTTCATGTTTTAAAAAGACCTTAAGAAAAAAGATTTTCTTTTTTTAAAAAAAAAAGTTTTCTGGATAAAATTTTAATGGGGGAGGAGTTTTATAAAGTGATTGTAGACACACAAAGAAAAATGAAACAACAGAAAAATATCTGTAGTGGTTCTGATATAGGGTAATGAAACTCCCAACCTACTATGTCCGTGAGTTCGTGTTCTCTAAAATCGAAGAATGAATTTCAGCAACACTGGAGGTTAAGAGTAGAATATATTTATTGAGAGAAAGAAAGCTTCTGTCTGAGAGAGAGACAGAAAGGGTCCCAAGCGGATTGCCAAGGACTCTCTTTTCTAGGGACTTTTATAGAATAAAATCATGGGACAAGATGGGTTCAAGGTGGGGGAAAACTGGGAACTCACAAGGCAGTTGGGCATAAGGTGGGACACAACTATAGTTAGCTAATAAGATTAGTAGTTCAGGTAAAATCAATTAAATTGGGGACAAATGGGGAAACAAGTCACATAGCAGGCATTCTTAAGAGAACTGTGACTCTTCCCTGGGGGTTGGGATGGTGACTCTTGGCTTCCTCAGGGTGATAGGGAACTATTTAGAATATTAGCCCTTAGGATATGGGTGCATTTGTTTGATCTTTTATCTTGAGGCCTGGCCCGCAACAGGAGGTGTCTGTCTCCCCCACAGTTGCAAAGTATCTGGGCTTCTGCCCTGACTCCATCGAGGACCTAGCCTTGTCTTACTGCCTATAATATTTTTAACTAACTCAGCTGCCTGCAACAGTTCTTTTCATGTAGAATTTTGAGTAATTGGGTGACTTTCATTGTCATTTTGCTTATCTGTAATTTTTTATGTTCTGCTCTATAGTTTTGTGGATTCCTTCCTCCCTGGGAAAGGGAAAGAGAAAAGCAATCCCTGATGCCTACAAACAGGAAAACTTTAATTCCCTGTACAATTTAAATTGTTACTGCCATAGCATGTGTTTGAGATCTCCTGAAGAATCATTCATCCAACATTCCAGCAAGTCATTTAGTAAGTATTTCTTCAGTGGATAAGTGCTAGGAATTCAAATGAGGATAGATCCTTCTGTCTAAAGTTGTTCAGCAGGGCTTCAGGGAAGAGGTCAAATCAGAAGTGGTTCCAGAGGGATAACAGACACACACACACACACACACACACACACACACACACACACGCCAGGTGGGAAAGCATGGAAAAATAACTCCTTAGGTGCTATAAAAGGATACAAAAACACTCTGAAAAAATGAGAGGAAAGCAAATTATAGAGGGCCTTGTGATTGCTTGATTCACACTAGTAATTATTTAATTGATTATTTACAATTATTTAGTGCCAAGTGCATTCGCCGTAAGGACAAGGACCAGTCTGGCTGGTTTTCCCAGTTCCTCCAAGACCTAGAGAGTGCTTGGCGCACAGTTGACTCTCAGCACATATTTTGCAACTGAATGGCTAAGTTAGCAGCAGCGGAGGGAGTTGGGGTTTTGTTCAACAGATAAAAGGTTATCCCTGCAGCTTTGGAGCAGGGCCCCCAAACAATCAGACTTTTCCTTTGTGAAGACCTGAATGGGTGAGGAGAGGCTCCAGTGGGGATGGAGTCCATAGCTTAATCAGTTGAGAACAGAAGTCATGGAAATGGACACTGAGGTGATGGGTAGCAATGATCGACATTCTAACCAGAGAAGAGGGCAGAGCAAAAAGGGCAGTGACACTGCTGAAATAAAAGAAGTGCAGAGTAAACTCCAGGTAGAATCACCGAGATTTCACCACTGTGAGGTTCCTGAGCAGGGGACTGATGAACCACAACAAAATTAAACAACATTTTCTTTGTAGCACAGAGAGGTATAGAGCCAGGCAGGGAGCAAATAAGAGCAACCCGTAATGCAAATTGGCCCTGGACTCAGGTCAGAAGGTCACGGTGTATCCTGACCCTGCCCTTTAACAAACCATGTGACACTGAGCCAGGTACCTGTCTGAACCGCAGTTTCCTCATTCTGAAATAGATGTAATAATAGAACCTGCCTTTTATGGATGCTTGTAGGGTTAAATGAGTTGAGACCTACAAAAGCATGCTGCTAACACCGAATAATCATTCAACAGTATTTCTTTCTCTCTTTCTCTCTGTGTGTCACGGACAAAAACACATTTCACTTGCCCTTCAGCTCAGGCCTTTTGCCTGGAAGCTGAGCCTAGGGTTTTTCTCAAAACAAAACAAAACAAAAAAGATTGAGAGAAGAAAGAAGGAAAAAAGAATAAAGGCAATGGAGAAAGAAGGAAAGGGGAAGAGAGAACAGGAGCCAGCTATATAGACTAATGGTTTGGGACCTGGATTCTGAGTGAATTTGAACCCATGCTTACTGGTTGCTGTGAGGTAAGTTAACCTCGTGTACCCAGATCCCTTATCTGGAAATTGGGGATAATAATATCTATCTCTCTGGGCTACCGTAATGACCAAGGAACATGATGTGTGTTATATGCAGAATACAGACTCTAACTCCTACTTATTACGATTTTAGCCTAAAATACAATTTAGTAGATGTCACCCTCCCTTTTGGTTCTTTAGAGGAATTTTTTAAATCAGCATTTTGGTACTAAAATCTCTCAAGCAGGCATTGACCTTTTCTAAAAGAGAATCCAGTCCACCCTTCTCATTTCTCATGTTATACCAATTTAGGAAAGGAGCCCTAGGTCCTCATTGTTAAATCCATTTGCAACAATATGGGTTTTTTTGTTTGTTTTTTTTAGTACTAGGGATTAAATCCAGCACCTTTGAACTGAGCCACATCTCTAGCTTTTTTCTTTTTCTCCTCCTCCTCTTCCTTCTCCTTCTTCTCTTCATTTGGGTTTTATTTGGAGTCAGGATTTCACTAAGTTGCCCAGGCTGGGCTCAAACATGTAATCCTCCTGCCTCAGCCTCCCAGAGTACTGAGATTACAAATGTGTGCAACCTTATCCAGCTTCAAAAATGATTTTAAGTGAATGGTAGAGGAGGGTATGCAGTGGGGTTGATGGAAGAGAAATTTTTAAGCCAGACTTGAAAGAGTTTTGCCCTTGAATAAATTACAGGACATTATGGCTGTAGTACAACATGGTGGAAGGCCAAATCCGGGATGCTTACAGCTCTTTGTGCAATTAATTGCACTGCTTATGTCCATGCTGGGCCTCCGAGGACTTCATGTAAGCTTTTCAGCCAGAGACCCCAGATAGTGATATAGGGGAAATTTTCGACCTACTATACGTCCAGTACAAGTTCATGTTTTCTAAAATCAAAGAATGAATTTTAGGAACAATGGAGGTTAAGAGTGGAATATATTTATTAAGAGAAAGAAAGCTTCTGTCTGAGAGAGACAGGAGTCCCAAGCGGGTTGCCAAAAACTCTTGTCTTTTCTAGGGGCTTTTATAGAGTAAAACCACAAGATGAGTTGGGTCAAAGGTAGGGAAAAATGGGAACTTGCGTGCTCACTTTGGCAGCACATATACTAAAATTGAAATGATACAGAGAAGATTAGCATGGCCCCTGGGCAAGGATGACACACAGATTCATGAAGCGTTCCATATTTTTTTTGTTTTCTTTCTCATTTGGTTTTATTCTTTTCAAAATAAAATTTAAAAAAAATAGGAACTCGCAAGTCAGACAGGCCTAAGGTGGGACAGAACTATGGTTAACCAATAAGATTAATTGTTCAGATAAAATTGATTAAATTAGGGACAAATGTGGAAGTAAGTTACCTAGAAAGTGGGCATTCTTAGGGAGCAGTGACTGTTCCCTAGGGGGCTGGGATGGTGACTCCTGACTTCCTCAGGTTGATAGAGAACTATTTAGAACTATCAGTCCTTAGGATATGGGTGCATTTATTTGATCTTTTGTCTTGAGGCCTGACCCACAGCAGGAGGTGTCTGTCTTCCCAACAGTTGCAAGATATCTGGGCTCCTGCACTTGCTCCTTCCGAGGACGAGGACATAGCCCATCTCATTGCCTGTAGTTCTAGCTAATTCAGCTGCCTGTAACAATAGGTCCAATTAAAAAGAAAGCGAGGCTGTTAAAGAGCTTATCCCTGAAACTGGGATCAGCAAAGAACAGGCAACAACTGAAGAAATGATCACAAAGTAGGGGTGGGGGATCTACCTGCTGTAATTTTAAAATAATTTTCTAAAAAATGTGATAATCAAGAGGAAAAAGCATGTATGTAACATATTCCCAATTATGTGGAAAATATATTTGCACTACTATTGAAAGTAATGTATCAAAATGTGAAGGGCAATTATCTCTAATCTAGAAGTGACTATTTCTCTGTCCTCTGCTATTTAGTATTTTCTACCATTAAAATGCACTGATTTGCTAATTAGAAAAGTAAAACACAGAAAGGCAAATACCACCTGATCTCATTTATAGGGGAACCCCGAAAGCTGAGCTCATGAAGCTGATAAAATGATGGCAGGCAGAGGAGAGAAAAAGTATACATTTCAAAGCATACATTTCGGTTAGAAAAAGATGGTGAATATAGTTAATAACAATATATTTTATACTTGGAAATTACTAAGAGAATAGATTGTGTGTATTCTCACCGCAAAAATAAGACTAAGTAAGCACACATTAATAAACTTGATTTAACCATTGCACCACATGAAGTTTTGCTATATGTATATGTGGTGTAAGGGATTTAGCTAGGAGTCCTTTTTCACACGCGTCTTTAGTTACCCTGTCGAAGCTACCTCAATATACTAATAGATTCAAACCTAATAGATTCAAAACCTTTACGTTTCATGGTCAAAAGGAGGAAGAGCCAGAAGACGCAAGATGCCAGATCTGGCGGACGACGCGGGTGAGGATGCCCCATAATGCTTTGAGAAGCTTGCGTTTCTGTGGGGTGGCACTCAGCAGCATTCACCATGTATTTTTTGATCACACTTCATGAAGACATGAAAGAAGACTTCCAGAACTGCTTCAGAAAGTGGCAAGAAAGGTAGGATATGTGTGATTAAAGGGAGGGGGAGTATTTTGAGGTATATTAATGGCAATGTGTCTTTTCCTGCAATAATTTTTTAAAATATTTAAATATCCACTGTATCATTTGATCACACTGTGTATCTGTGTGTCATTTGACCAAAATCTTTTTGAACTATACGGTAAGATGGGTAATTTTTCTTACCTTCCTTTCAAAGGACTACTTGTCCTTATTTTTCATGTGGCTAAAATAACCATATAATATTTCTGTAATTGGAATAAAGAACTACAAAATCACTCTTTTTGTCCCAGCGAAAAAATTTCAACTGAAAGCATTATTGTTAACTGGGGAGATGGAAGAGGAAGTTTAAAAAAAAAAACCTGAGAATATTAATAACAATATATTAATAACAATACAAAATACTGTTAATGATAATAGCTACTACCAATTACACACTGCCGGGTACCATGCACCATTCACAAAGCTATTTAATTTGTCCAACTTCAAAAGCTCTTCCACGCAAACAGACACTGGGGTCCAAATGCTCTTCCACTCATTCCCTCTCTCCTTCCTCATGGGCCTTTCTCGGTTGTGTGCAGACAGATGCGAGGACTAAGCATCGTGTAGCGTCACTCACCTAACACTGACTTTAGCCTTTGATTCTTCAGCTTTTCAAAACTTGGTCGTTAAAGCATGTTAGTAAGAAAACTTTAAGCTCAAATTTCAACTGACAGTTTTAGCTCTGAGATTTACACCTAAGAAGGATAAGAATCTGAAACAATGTCGGCTTAAAGATTTTTTGTTATTCTTTATTGAACAAATCAATACAATCTGATGATTTAGCAACTCTTCCTAACTGTCCATGAACATGTTTTACAGGAGCTGCAGCTGTTTCCTAATGACCTCTTGGAGACAATGGTATGCAACTGCGCCACTATGTGGTGATTTGGGGCATGGCGCCTCTTTTCCTAATTGCTGTAATTTTTTTTTCCTGGTTTTATATTTTAAATGCTGTAAGTAACGTAGCGGCCGCTAGGGGGAGACCTTTCAATTCCTTAGTGTGAAAACTAACTTTCAGACAAATGATACTTCCGCAACTGAGAATCTAGCATCACTGTAGACAGAGAATGGAGGGTTGGTTTGGGGAGAATCTCAGAACTGTAACGTTAGACATGCTGAGCTGGAGATCACTCTTCTGCACGACTTGCTGTGTAGGAACAATGTACTTTGTACACACTTCCTAACAAGGTTTTAAAGATGAAGTGAGCTAATACACGTGCCACACCAAGAACAGGGCCTGGAACATAGTGACCCTCCACAGAGACGGAGTGATCATAGTGCCTGCTGGGACCCTCAGAAAGTCCTAAGAGCATTCTTTTTAATTGCCTTTACTAATAAGAAAACGGATTCTGAGAGGTTATTCAGCGGGGCCAACCCTGTAAACAGCAGACTCACACACTTGAGCGTGGGCACCTGTTTGGAATCTCCTACAGATTAAATGTTTGTCCCCCAGAATTTATGCATTTTGGGAACCTAATCCCCAAGCTTAATGATATTTGGAGGTGGACTTTTGGTAAAAAGTGAAAGATTTATATGCTCTGAAGAGAAACCAGAGTGGTGGGATCTTTGGGAGATGATCAAATGGGTTAATCCATTCATCCATTGATGGATTATTAAAGGGATGCCTTTATTACAAAAGCAAGCTTTCTATGGCACACATGCTGTCTCTCCATGTGATGCCCTGGGCTGCCTAGGGTCCTACAGAGTCCCTACCCGCCATAAGAAATGACCAGATGTGGCCCCCTAGTCTTGAACTTTTAGCCTGCAGAAATATGAGCCAAGTGAGCCTTTATTCCTTATAAATTTCACAGCCTGTAGTATTCAGCTACAGCAGCAGAAAACGGACTAAGACAAAATCCGTTTCCTCAGAGACTGTTGGTTTTATGTCAAGCCAAATTTTCTCAAGAGCCTCCTAGTGTTTATGGGCTTTGTTTTTGCAAAAAAGATTCTGTGGGGTTGGGGGTGAATAACAGCAAAAAATAACTTGCAAAATTCACCTGCACTTGAGATCATCTTTCAGACACAGATTTCCTTGCACCCCCTTCATCACAACCCTACTGCTGTGGCATCTTCATGGAGGTGCCCCACAGGGCACCCGGCAGCCAACCCACCCCTTCTGCTTCCTGCCCCTGTCCTGCCTTCCTCTGCAGGTCATTGACTGCGAGGGCCCCAGGTGTGACCTGACCTCCACTCAGCAGGACCCAGGGACACCAACTGGGGACAGCTGAGTTCAGTGCTTCGGCCTGGCCTCATGCCCTGACCCTCCCAGTGCAGCGGGAGGCCGTGCTCCTCAGAGTCCTTCCAGAACAGAACAAGTGGAGGTTCTCTCGCACAACTGAAGGAAACAATTTCCCATCAGACTGTGAGGCTGGATGTGGGAGCGAACATAGAAAACCTCAAAGGGCATTTGTCTACGTGACCTAGGTTCTCTCTTTGTCCTCTTCATCCTCTTTTCCCTCTTCCTCCCTTCCCTCCCTTTTACCTTTTCCTCCTTCTTCCTGCTTTCCCTTTCCTCTTTCTCTTCTTCCTTTCTACCATCTTCCTTCTTTTCCTTCCCCTCTCCCTCCCTCCCTCTCCCTGATCCTTTTCTCTTTGTTTCTTTCCTTCTGGAATAATGCACCCTGTTTCACTGCAAACACCCCCAGAACAAACCACAACACACAGTCCAGCAAGCACCAACCAAAGATCTTGCTTCTATTGCCAAAGCCGTTCCCCTACTGAAGGGCTGAGCTGGCTGGGGACGCTCACTTTGCTTACACCGCTGAGCTAAGCCCCCGGCCCCTTGGGGGTGTCTTCTGTGTGGCAGCTCGGATGTGCCTAGGTGTGACTGTACTGCCCTTAATTTAAGCTCCCAGTTGTAAATACATGTTCCAGTGCCTATTAATAACCCCCAGTCATTACACTTGCCAACTGTCACTCCAGTGAGCCTGACGGTGACCCACCCTTTCCTCTCCTCCCCTCAGCTCCTAAGTGATGAGCTGAGCCTGGGACTTCAGCTGCCTCCGCCCGTCGTTCCTGGTTCCCTCCCTTTCTCTCCACCCTATTTGCCTGGTCCTGTGCCTGCTGCATCTCTCCTCTGGGCCTGTGCCACCAGGCCACAATAGGGATGTGAGTGAGAAGGGAAGGAAACAAGAAAATGAAATCACAGCAGTGATTCCGATAAGCCCTCAACATTATCCACTTGGACTTGAGCCAGTCATGGGTTATGAAATGGCGGTCCTGATTCTCTGAGTTCCTCCAGTCCATGGTGAGGAGAAAGAAAGGACTGCTACAGATGCTGAATCCAGTACCACGGGGGAAGCTCATTTTGACCGTGAAGCCTTCAGCCCTCACTCCTGATCTATTCCATCCTGTTTGCTTCCTCCCTGTCTCAGCTTCTATCCTTTATATAACCCAGTGCCCAGAAAGGACTTGAACTCGAATTGTAATTATTCCTCAAGTATTATCTGAAATGGGATTTGAAACTCAAAATAGAAAAGGAACCTCTAGACAGAAGACAAGGAGCACACTAGAAGAAGTTGTCCTGGGTTCTGTGTCCTTGATGACAGCTGTAGTTCTCTCAAACACCGGTGGCTCTCTATACCACAGGGACACCTATCCATCTGCCTCAGTTAGGATTGTTTCTCCAGGTCTCTGCTAGCTCTGAAGAAACAGAACAATGGATGCTACCAGCGAGGTGCAGGAAAGTAATTTTTTTTTCTGCCTTTTTGAGACAGAGTCTCACTATGTAGTTCACGGTGGCCTTGAGCTCACTTTGTAGCTCAGGCAGGTCTCAAACTTGCAACGATCCTCCTGCCTCAGCCTCCCAAGTGCTGGGATTACAGGCATGTGCCACCATAGTCAGCTGGAGAGGAAAGTAACCTTGAGACCTTGTATTGTCCAAGAAGTTTCTTGATCAGTGCTCCTAAAACGAGACGGCCAAGTCGGCCTCCTCAGCATCAGCGTGAAGTCTGACAATGTCTGACTGTATCAACTCAGCCTGTTTGGAACTCCATCCTCTTCGTGAAAACCTACCTGGTTCACCCAGTAAGCTCCTGCTGTCCTTCAAGACCTGGTTCCAAAGTTCCACACTCTGGGAAACCTGTTGTAGCCTGAAGGCACCAGGGAAGCTTCCTCTGCGGGCTCCCCCAGGGCTGACCCACACTCAGCCTGCTTTGCACGGGTACTTGCTCCCTTCTCTTGGCCATGGTCTCTGAAGAAAGAGACTTTGCCTTCTTCATTGCTGCCTGGTGCAATTCCTGACTGATTCCTCTGAAAAGCAAGAGAGATAATTGTTGATGACTACAAATTCACAACAGCTAGATTTATATACTTCCCTAAGGGATGAATGGAGGCTTGGGATTATTGGTATCACCCTGTTGAGATTTCCCATGATCTCATCAGGGGTAGACCATCCTCTCCCACCTACTAAGACAGACTAAGGCCACTGAGACTAAGACTAAGACTACTAAAACTACACATGTTCCAGGGTAAGATCCTCATTACCTTAAAATCACCACTGCCCTCTAAGTCATCTGATATCCCCTCTGATTATTGTACACCCAATAAAAAGTGGCTAGCTTGGAGTGTCATTGACTCTGCCCATCCTGAGGCAGTGATCTCCCAGCCCCTCCTTTAATGAATTACTAAATTTGTTCCTGTTTTTTCTTCATCTTTTACTGTACCCCTCATGCAAGCATTTGGGGATCTTGGCCAGGTCCCCAATAGATATAAGACTTTTACAGTGATCTAGCACTTAACCTTTAATCATTCAGCCCTCATACAACCCTGGAAGGTGAACATAAGTTGGAGTAATTTGCCCGGGTCATTTTCATAAGTGGCTGCTGTAGTTTGAATCTGGTTTGCCCCCATCAAACCTCATGTACGGCTTGGTCCTCAGTGCAGCATTCCTGTCCTGCACACGCTCACTCACCTTGCCATCTCCCCCATGACCTGAAGCAGCGTGTGGCCCAACAGAAGCCAAGCAGATGCAGCCTCTTGACTTTGGATTTCCAGGTTCCACACCAGTGAGCTAAATAAACTCCGTGTCTTTATAAAGTACTCAGGTGTTCTATTACAGCAACAATAAGTGGACTAAGAAGGTAGCAGAACTGAAAATCTAGCTCAGTTCTGAGGGCACAGACCCCAGGAGTGCAATGGCTCAGACTGCTTCCAGTAGTATAGTAGGACACCGCCCACAAAGAGAGCACCTACATCTCGGCCTGTTTCTCCTTTCTTTCCCAGCATGTTTGAATGTCAAGCAGCTAAGATAGCTGAATCGACTCCCCAGAAAATAAGGATGCTAATGACTTGTCTTTCTTATATACCTGTCTGCCTCCTCTGGCAAGGACACTTCTTGGAAGGCTGGGATTATTTCCTGCAGACCGCTAGACTTCAAGTATCTAACACCAGCTGGGGCCTTCTGCCTTAAAGCATGGTCTTTCTGAGTTGTTGGTGACCTTGCCTTTCAGCTGGAAACCTAGTACCAACCACCATATAACCACTAGGTTCACGGGCCCCCAGTTATGTGTCCTGAAGCAAGCCACTTAGCAGTGTGGACTCAGTCTTCTCACCTGGAAAATAGGAATTCAATTTAATAAATATCAACTAAATGTCTACAATGTATAGATTCCAGAGTTAGGGCCTGGGAACCCAGATGCAAAGATAGGATATGGTCTCTACCCTCAAAAATATAAAGTTAAATAGAAGAGATAAGACTGGAATAAAATAGATTTTGAAGTAAGAATATAAGTACTTGACCTGTCTATAAAGTTTGGTCCAAAATCAAATGAGAGCAAAGATATTTAATAATTTTCTTAAAGTACTATGCAAATATATAAGGAGATTGAAAAATATAGTGAACATTTTAAAATATCATAACAAAAGATACATTGCATTAATCCCCCTAAACAGCCCCACCTCCATTTGAACTAATTTATCCCATCATTTTTGTCCCTTTCTGAAGTGGTCCTGAAGTCCTTTTTTGTGTCTATAATTGTGCAGTCCTGGTTGTCTCTGTGTCCTGAATGAATTCAAAATATTTACCTTTCATAGTCACAGCGAGCGAGAAGGAAAGAGAGAGGGAGACAGAAAGGGGGAGGGAGAAGATTTTGACTTTAGGGAAGAGTCAGAAGTTTCGCGGTACCAGACCTGTGAATAAGGTAGACGAGGACACAGCATCTACCTTTATACAAGCCTGCCTTTCCGTCAGACAGCAAGCAGCATCAGCATTCACTGTATTTTCCATCACACCTTACAAAGACACTCAGGAAAGAGTACTTCCAGAACAGCTTCAGAGCTAACAAGAACATTGGGATAAGTGTCACTGAAGCTAGGGGGAGTACTTTGAGGGGGGTTGATAGCAATGCATCTTTTACTATAATAAATGTCTAAAATTTAAACATATATTTTGATCATCCTTTGTAAAGCAAATACTATGTTGTTATTTGGCTTCTGTGGGAGAAATGCAATTGAACTGTTTCCCCAAATCTCTCCTCTTTCCCAAGAATGCCTCCTATAGCCAAATCTTCCTATAAACAAATGGGAACAGAGGCATCTCCCTTTACCTTGGTTCACCCATGAAGCAGGGATAGACCCCTGACTCAAGCTGGGCCATCTGGAGTCCCTGTTCTGGATTTAGAGTAGGACAAAATGGGACGCAGCTTCAGCCTGGGTCTTCAGCACAGGAAATACAAATGCTGCTGGCACAGAGTGGTGTCATCTGAAAGGAGTGCAAGTAGAAAATTCCTGCTGCAGCAGGGGGAGGGCATGATGGACCAGACTCAGGGACGAGTGGCAGAGGCTCCCTGGCATTCAGGCCTGGCTCATGCTGCTGGAACCAGCAACCCAACAAGGCTCATCTTTCACTAAAGATACCTCTGGTGGACTTCAATCATTCTCTTTAAATTGGTGTATGTTTGTGATTTGTAACAGTTACATTCACTTTGGGGAATTGGTACATATATAGTATCTCATATTCAATCCCTTTACCACCTGACTTCACTCATCTGTAACTAAAAAACTTACAATCAAAGTATCAAACTAGGTATGGTGGTACCTATCTGTAATTCTAGTACTCCAGGAGACTGCGGTAGGAAGATCACAAGTTCAAGCCCAACCTGGGCAACTTAGTAAGACTCCATCTCAAAAATAAGAAAATAAAAATAAAAAGGGCTGGGAATGTAGCTCACTGCAAAGGCACCGTGTTCAGTTCCCAATACCCCCCCCCCACACACACACACACACGCAGTTTCTAAGCTAAAGACTTCCTTTAGCCCGAGTAAGAGAGCTGTGTCAGTCAGTTAGTGAACATCACCAAGTAACAGCTATTTGCCAGGCTCATAGAAGAAAGTGGGCTTCACCCTCAGTGATGCAGTGGTTCCTCGGTTCATGAATTTAATTCTTTCCACAGTCCTGGTCACAAACTGCACTGGACAAGAACCAAATCAAATTCAATGACTAGGTCCAATGCTGACCTTATGGGCAAATTTCATTCGATTCTTGTCCAATTCAGTGTCCAGAATCGGAAATAAGTTCGCAAACCGAGGTGCCGCTTACAAACTGGCCACCAGGTGTCAGTCTTCTGGCCAATTGGCTCTCAGAGCTCCTGCAATTGCGCAGTTGTACCCTGGGAGAGGTTGAGTGGCACCAGATGGCGCTGTCACTTGTGACTATTCCCGAGAAGCTCTGGGTCCTTGGCCACCACGGGGTTTCCCAGACCGTCAGCCTGCTCTCTGGGTAACAGCTATGGAACTCCTACCTACCATGCACACACTTTGCGGGTGCTGCTCACCCCATTCCATGTTCTTTTCTACTCAACCACGCAGTGTACATAAGAGGTAATCTGGTCCTTCAAAATCTCCGTCTAGGACATCTGAGCTTTGAGCAGAGTTATGTCCCAGGAGCACCACAGAGAAAATCGCCCCAGTACCCTGCTGACACGGGGACACCCTAGCCTGGGGTACAGTTGTTCTAAATCTGTAGTCACCCAGTTTCCATCACACAAAAAGCAAACATACTGTGAACTAAATTAGCTAGTCAGGTGTTAGGGTTTGGTTTAGTTTGGGAGGCTTGTTTTGGTTTGGATTGGTTTTTGGCTCTGGAGGTTGAACCCAGGATCTTCACACTGGGTTACATTCTCAGCCTTTGTTATTTTTATTTCCTTGTTTTCCAGACAGGGACTTGATACATTCCAAAATAATCAGGTGGTGCTTAACTTGAGATCCTTCTGCCTCAGCCTCCCAGAGCACTGGGATTATAGGTGTGCACACAGCAGGCTCTTCAGTTATTTTTTTTTATTTTTAATTTTATTTTAAAAGGGAGTAAAATTAAACACAACAAAACAGAACAGAATGGGACATAAGAAAGCATAAATTTCAAAGCTAGACAACCAGAGATCTTCACTATCTGTCATGTTGTCTCTTGTTTTCTTCCACTTGGTTGTCCTTATCTTTGCATATGGGGAGTTCATACTAAATAACATAGCCAATCTTTTCACAAGATGTGTAGTTCACTGGCTCCCACTTGCTAGGCAGAGGGGAGGGGGATGGGGGACACGGGATGGGGGACAGGATGACATGAGATGTCTGATTCTCAGCCCACACGCAGGCAGGATCACAGTCGCCCCCCAGAGACGGGAAGAGATCCTTGTTTTCCCGGCACCCCAAGTCAACTGCATGGTGCAGGTCCCGATGCGCCAGGGTGTCTCTCCTTTGGGCCGCCGAAAGTCTGCCACACTGTCAGCTGCCCCCAGAGAGTGGGGGAGTTCCTTGTTCTCCCGGCACCCCGAGTCAACCGCATGGTGCAGGTCCTGAGAAGCCAGGGTCTCTCCCCTGCAGGCCCCCTAAAGTCTGCCATACTCACTTGCTATTTCTTTCTGATGAATTGACCATTCCATTTCCAAAGTTCTGAAATGGCAAAAGGACCACAGAAAGAATTCTCTTTAGGCTCCTGTTTGAAACCAGCAGCTACAACAATCTGTTGGCCTTGCTTCAGGGCCACTCTTGAGTTATTTTTAACCAAAGAGTCTATACATTTCCTGCATTTTTCCAGATAAAAGCACATAAAAGAGTGAAGGAAAGAGAAAGAAAAAAGAGGAAAGTTGTATTGTGTCCCCTACCCAAGCTTACAGCCCCAGCCTGGCTCCTATTTTGAGACCTTTTCATGAATCTATATTTACCACGAGGTTCTTTTATTTATGGAAATCTACACAAGTCATTTGGCTGGAGGCTGAAGCTTATTTCAGGACATCAAATCTGTTATTTCTACAAAGACCCTGTTAGCTCCCTCTGCACCTGTTCTCTCTTCTGCCAAGCACCTGTACTCATTTCCAAAGGGGAAAAAAATCAGGACCCACCCAAGTTGTAAAGCAGAATGTAAGTGGTACTTAAAGAGACAGACCCAAGCCAGGCAAGGTGGCACATGCCTGTCATTCCAGCACTTGGAAGGCGGAGGCAGGAGAATCAATTGAGTCCAGGGAGGCAGGAGAATCAGTTGAGTCCAGGTGTTAAAGGCTAGCCTGGGCAACATAACAAGACTGCTTTTTGTTGCTGTTGTTGTTGTTATAAATGTTCTTAGTGAACATTATGTATTCTTTCTAACCAATACAGACCCCTCAAAATATGTCCCCAATACCATAGAAGTTGACTCCCATCATAAAACTCATAGAATCCCAATAGACAAATAACACAGAACTGACTAATAGCAGATCTAGAATCAGAGTTCACATATGATCATCATGAGAGCAGAATTCATCCTACCATTCCATGCCTCCTTTAAGGTAGCATTTTATTTTCTTCAAATATAAGAATTTCCTCATCTCTCTACACAATTTAGGGGGCAATAAATATTTAACCAAGAATCTGGATGCAGAAATCCAGAAATATTTGCTCTACTAACACTAAAAATCTACAAATTATGCAGATCATACATACATCACTAGGGATACAGAGTGCAAACAACATTGTTCAATACACATCCGAATCTCTGCTAACTATCATGTAAACAAGGTACCTGGCACATGGTTGCTGTTTTGCTAACTCTTTAGACAATTGTTTGATGGTAGAATCAGAACTAAACCAGTGAGAGGAAATGACAAGGAAATCGATTCAGGCAAGATGTGTTTAAGGGGAATGCTCAGAGGTAGCAAACACCCTGTCACAAGGAGTCAAGCAAAGGTTGGACAAACAATCATTTGGCACGGGATTGGGGAACAATGATTCTCCAACTTTCATAAGCACCAGAATCTCCCCCCAAGGACTTGTGAAAGTTGAAATTTTTGGGCCCCAGCATTTCTGATTCATGGAGCTGGGTGTGGGGTGCAGATTTCGTGTTTCTAGCCAGTGGCAGGCAATGCTGCTGCTGGCCCAGGATCTACTTTAGAACCAGGTAAAATCCAAAAGGCACTAATAAGAGCCACTTCACCTCAGCTAAGGAACACAAGCAAGACCATCCTTCTTCCTAATGTCCTATCAAACAGTTTGAGTCCAGCATTGTCTTTTCTTGTCAGTGGCTACCTCCAGTCACAGTGCTACATCCTTTGCATGTTTGCCTGTGTTTACCTTGAAAATAAGACAGAAGGTCACCTTGAGGGATACCTCACTGCCCAGGCTGCTGGCTTTCAGACAGCCTTCCAGGGACATTGTGTGGCACCTCACACCCAAGTGATGGCATTCTCTGACAACACTGTCCTGGGCAGGGAGTATGCTGGGCAAAGTGCCTGCCCTCCCACACTCTAAGTGGAGCACCTACCATTGCTGGCCAAGGGGCCACGACTAAACGAAAGGACTGGTGCACAGCCCTGTGCTACCTGTGCTGCACCTGGAGAGCACGTGGCCAACACTTAGTGGCCTTTCACTCCATGCCAACTACTGTTCAAAGAAAATGACACAGATAGCTCTTAAGGCCCTATAAGGTAGTAATTGGTAGACCAGGGATTTGTACCCTGATCCTTCCACTCCATACCTCACACTCTTCATCAGAGACAAGCATCAGAATATATGGGATGGAGAAAGAGGTCACTTCACCATGCATTACATCAGGCCAGAATTTCAGCCTCTGGCAGTTACAACATGGCATCCCATCTCTGTACACCTGGGCTCCTGAAGTTTCATATGTACATGGCTGTTGCTCCAAAGCTCACTAAAAGCATTGGGTGAGTAGCTCAGGAGAATTTTCTAGCTTTAATTCTGCCTGCATCAGCCTTACCAACAAGTACTGGCATTGAGCCAAGTTGCCATTCCAATCTACTCATGCATCAGTGTAGGCTGCCCTTTGGGACCTCCTGATGAGTCTCTGCCTGCTGGCCTTAGAACCACCGCAGGCACCAGGATTATCCCTAAGAGAGATAGAGTCTGGGTATCATTAGATCAATCTTATTCATTTGGGGTAATCAGCTCCCTGTTAATATTTCTCTACCCTCTTTCCAAGTCAACTCTGTACAAAAGATGAGACCAGTCTTTACCAGGAAACTGCTCTGCTTGCTTCATTCTTCCAAGACCACTTGCTTTAACTTTTTGTAACCAAAAGCCAACTCAGACAATTCTTACAAAGCAAGTTCCATGGTCCTTTGTTGCTCCCATGGTCCTTTGCTGTTCCATACTAGACATTGGCTTCAGCAGATGCCCCTTTGAAAGGGCAGTTTCTCTCTCTAATGAGGTAATTAGGTTTTATCCTTGTTTGGGCATTCTACCTAAATATTGGTGGTCATTATTCAGCTTGTGTACAGCACAAACTACATGTAGGGCACTTGCTAAGAGCCAAAGGTAGAAATAAGATACAGGCATTCTTAAATGAAGAGGACAGAGGCTATACAGCTGTAACATCAATTCCAAGACTTCTGCCCCCAAAATGACAGGAAGCTCCTAGGGAGAAAAATGAGGAAGAGCCAGAATAGATTACAAAGAAGAGACAATCACCAGGAATCTAAGAACTGTCTGCTAGCAAAACCGGAACAGTCTGATATTAAGTCTATTTATGAACAGCCCCAATAGAGAAATCTTATTAGCCAAAGCTATCAAAATAGATCCACTTACTAAATATGTAGTCAAACTTTTTGCTCCCACTCTACTCCATATAGAAACACCCTAAATAAATTCTTTCAGCACACCCCTCTAAAAATCATGATGACATTCCTGTTTGAAGAACAAAATAATTGAGGTGCAGATGGTAAGCAATTTGCCCAATATTGCAGAGCAAGGCCGTGAAAACACTCAAAACAGGTTGTTGGAAACTTGCTGGGAACTGCTTTAGATTTCACAAATGACTGGCCCCCAACTAGGCACTCTTACTGCATAATAAGCTACTCCAAAACAGAGCCACTTAAACGACAACCATGTATTTGCTTATGATTCTGCACTTGGGGACTGGATTTATCTGGGAAGTTCTGCTGGCCTCACCCACAGTCGTTTAGGAGCTTGTTTGTAGCCATCCGGTGCATTGGCTGGAGCAGGATGCTCTAAGATAATCTCACTTACAGGACTAGACCTGGTGCTAGCTGTCATCTGTTCCTCTCAGCTGAGGTTGTTCCATAACCTGGCGCTGCTTTCCATGGGTGGAGGAACAGGCTGAGAGGCCCAGGGTGTGACCTGCAAAGTATCTCCCTCCTCTACCTGAACACTCTCAGAGGGAAAGGCCATGGGAAGCAGCCATATGCAAGCCCAGAACAGGGCTCTGTTAGAACCTTATCTTGAACTTTCTGGCCTCCAGAATTCTAAGAAAATTGCTTTTTGTTTTTTAAGCCACTGAATCTGTGCTATTTTGTTATGGCAGCTTGAGCAACCTAATATGTGTTTGCAATTTGGGGTTATGAAGCTGCTATGAACAGTGGTGTACATGTCCACGTAGCAATACTCTTTCAGCTCTCTTAGGTGACTAGACAGTGGAAGAGCTGGGTTGCATGCATGTGTGTGGTTACCTCTTAAACTGTCAAAACTGTTTTCCAAAGTAGCGGTGCCACTTTGCATTCCCACCAGTGCAGAGTGAGGCTTCTGGTTGCTTCTCACCTTTGCCAACACCTCCAATGAAAAAGACTCCTCTTTTTCATTGTAACTCTTCTAGTACATGTATAGTGGTAGCTTATCATAGGTTAAACTTGAATTTCCCCAGTAATGAGTGATGTTGGGTCATCTTTCCTTTTCTTTTTTTATTAGTTCATGTTTGCAATACATGATGATTACGTTTATTGTGAGGAGTTGGTACATATACATAATACATCTTAATTCTTCTTCTTTTTTTTTATTCCCTATTATTCTCTTCCCTGCTCCTTCTGTTGTACTCTAACCTGAGTGTCGTCATTCTGTTCTGTATGCACCGTTGCTATTATCCTAGATTCCAACCTTTGTTCCTCCTAAAATTCCAGATGCCTGGTCAGACTCCCTATCCTGTGACCTCTGTACTCTATAAATTTCCAGGAATTGGCCCACCACCAGGCTTTAAAGTTATAGCCTTTGTACTCTATAAGATACCCATAAATTAACCATGAGTTGTAAAGTTTCCTGTTATCGGCTCATCACCAATTATAATTTCCTGTAAATCCAGCTGCCTCTGTTAAGGTTTGTCCTAAGAACCTAATGAGAAAACAGAGCCCATACACCCTTACCCCTCCCCACCCATACTTTGCGGTTCTTTCCTTTATAAACTCCTTACCAATGTAACCTAATTGCACAGACTGTAAACTCCATCGTGTCTGTGTCGCTGGTGCCAGCTAAAAATAAAAGCGCTATTTTCAACCCCCCTTTTGGACATCATCTGGTTTTTTGGGGTACAACACTTCCAACTCTTGGTCCCCTTTCCTTTTCTGCAAAACCTCTATTTTCATCATTTTTTCTATCCCTTTCCATCCTCTTCCCACTCCCTCCCTCTATTACCTCCACCTCTTATTCCCTATCCATTTGAAAGAGGTCTCCCTACTTTCCCTACTTTGGTTTTGCCATATATATACATTTTTTTTAGTTTCTCATATAAAAGAAACCATGTGATATTTAAGCTTGTGTATGATTTATTTTACTTAATATCATGGTCTCAAATTGCATCCATTTACCTACAAATCCCTCACATTTATCCTTATGACTGAGTAGTACTTCACTGCATATAAATACCATATTTTCTTTATTCACTCCACTTTATGATGGTCATAAAGACCATTTCCAAGATTTAGCTATTATAAATTATAAATTGTGCTGCCATAAGCATGGGTGTATGTATCCCTGTAATATGATGACATTGACTTTTTGGGGGAATATACCTAGAAGGGGAAGAGGTAAGTCAAATGGAATTTCTAGTTTTAGTTTTTTGAGTTATCTCCACACTGATTTCCATAGTGGTCATACTGCTTTCCATTTCCACCAACAATTTAAAGAGTTCCTTTCCCCTCACATCCTCACCAGCATTTGTTATTGGTTGGTTTCTTGAAAGAATCATAGGATGATGAAAAGTTGGACGAGTTGTGATAGTTGAAAAGAACGTGGTGGGCATGTTGATAAATTCTACAAGCTGCCCAGTTTTGTCCAAGTTTAACTTTGAGAACTCCCTAATTGTTTTCCCATCATTAGCACCAAATTCCAGTTCCCAGATCCTCCAAGAGCCCTATTTTGTGCCACTTTCTGTGTGGAAGTTTCCTGTGTTCAAGAAAGTCCCTTTCTTGAAGTTCAAGAAAGTTCTTGAAGTTTCCTGAAGTTCAAGAAAGTTCAAGAAAAATGTCAGTCTTGCCTATGTTTGCCAAGTTTGTAGGCAAATACGGAGACATCTACGAGAAGTGCCTAGATAAAATCTGGCCCAGAGTCTTGTCTGGGGACAGAGCTGAGCAATAAGTTGTATCTAAAATGCATTCCTCTAAATTGGGACCTTGGAAGGGAGGAATTCTGAGGAAGGACTGGGGAGAGATAGGAACAAGGACGTGCCATCAGAGTGCTGTCACCAAGGACACAGTGTGCAGCCATAAAGAACACCATGCTGGAAGGAGATAAGTGGGAAAGAATCCAGGCAAGAGCAGAATAAATGATTGAGTAATGGGGAAGCTGATTTATGAGGCTGATTTAATAGAGTTCACTGAAGCTCATTCATTTAGCAAAATGTAACTGAAACTAATTTTCCTTCAGAGCCTGAAAGGGAATGGAAATGCACACATCAAAGATTAGGCAAATAGCAACTATAAAAGTCAACTTGTCTAGCAAACCCAGTAAGTTAAATGAACATATCTGCATTAAGCAGCGGCAGTGGTATCTCTCTCTCTCTCCCTCTCTCTCTCTCTCCCTCTCTCTCTCTCTCTCTCTCTCTCTCTCTCTCTGTCTCTCTCTCTCTCAACAAGCCACTTGTTGACGCTTTCTCATTCTCTTCTGTATTTTTCATCATTCTCTCCCTTTTCTTTTTAAGTTTAGTGAATGTTATCAGTAAGACCCCAAATCTCAGAACTCTTATTTCCTCACCTTTTAGAGGAAACTTCCTGCCTTGGTCCTGCTCATGGGTCTACCCATCTAGGGCATATCTGTATTCCTTGGGTCAGCTGTCAGACTGAGGCTCATCCTAATATCCCTAACTGCTCCTCTTTTTTTCCTGCTCTTTGAATTAGACTTTTCTTCATCCAGGGGCTCAGAAAAGTTGATAAACAACCCTAATTTAACCATCTTAATACAATCACCCAGAGCATCTTGGAGCAATTTTTCTAATCATTTTTCTTATCCATTGGAACTATTCAGGTTAAACCACATCATCTCAGTACATATCATGGAGATAGCAATTTCATGATCATTAATTTCATGTGTCATGAAATTACCTAGTCCATGGTGCTCAGATATCCTGGATGTTTCTGCAAGGGTATCTTTGGATGAGATTTACTTTTAAGTTGGTGGACTTTGGGTAAAGCATATTGCTTTTCACAGTGTGTTAGGCCTCACCAAAAATGCTAAAGATCTGACTGGAACAAAAGGTGGCTACCTCCCAAGCAAGAGGAAATTCTCTTGCTGACCACATTTGAACTTCATCTGCAATATCAGCTTCCTGGTTCTGTAGCAGATTGCTTTGGACTCAGAACTGCAACCTTTTCCTACATCTCCAGCCTGCCATTGTCTCAATTAAAGTTTGGACTCATCAAGTCTCCATGAGGTGAGGTAAGGTAAGGAAATCCCTTAAAATAAATATTTTTATACACACACACATCCTTAGTTCTGTTTCTTTGGAGAACCCTAACACAAATTTATACTTTGTAAAATATCACTATTGATGCAGGTAAGCATTGACAATACTGAGAATATGGTCATGGGTTTCCTCAAATAAGAATCTAGAATCAAGGCCAGGGATATAGCTCAGCAGAACGGTGCCTGCCTGGCAAGAGTGAGGTTGTGAGTTTGATCTCTGGTACAGAAAAAAAAAAAATCTAGAAGCAAGAGCTTTTAAATTGCTTAAATTATGATATGCTCAGGTAACAGTTTTTGCAAGCAAATGAAACAATTGCTTTTGGAGGTGTTTTCAATAACACAAAAGGTCATAGGTAATAATACCTATGTTTCAGCTGTCTGTGAATTAAAAATTAAAATGTGTCTTACGTCAACATAATCATTATTAAGGCTGGGCACTTTCCATTTAATCTGTCTCCTGGAATTAAAAGCTATGCTAATAGTTCCTTACTTTGAAAAAGAAAATCTAGCAAACCCAGTAAGTTGGTACCGATTCCACATGGAAATACCAATCTTAGTAAAAGGAGATTTTATAAGGCAACAAAGTAAACTTTATTATCAAAATGCTTTATTAAATGTCATTTTATGGATATTATTAAAAAGACCTTCTTTAATAGTTTTGATACAAGCTATCAAAAAGCAATGGCTAATAATTATTTATTGAAGGTCTATATGTCACACTGTTTTAAATGCATTATATGCGTGTCTGTTATTCTCACAAGTCTGTCAGTTAGTGTTGTGCAATAAAGAATTTTCCTGTTCTTATCTTTGTTTTCTGGGAGAGAAACTAAGTCCTTAGGATTTCCTAAGTGATAGGAGTTTCCTGGATATTCACGGAGGCCCCCTGGGCCAACCTGAGTTTACACTAAGGAGACAACATAGGAGGAAATTTCATACTAAAAGGTCATATAACTTGACAGTTGGGGTTTTAAGCCCTGTGGTATTACTTGAGCTGGGAATGAAAACAATAAGGAGGAAGGCTGGAAATTTAGTTTAATTACATGAGCAGTGATTTGATCAATCATGACTATGCAGTGAAACACCACACTGAAACTCAGTTGAACTTTCTGACTGATAATAAATATTACTATGGTCCAAATATTTCTATCTCCCATAAATTTCTATATTGAAGACTTAATTCTCAATATATCAGTCATTAGAGGTGGGGGCTTTGGTGCAAGAAGGCATGGCTGGCTTTGGCTTCACCCTGATGAATGAGATTAAAGATATAAAGGCAAGGAAGTAAAAGATATAAAGGCACAGAAGTAAAGCTACTGCTAGTGGGAAGGGGATTCTGAGAAGGACACTTACAATGGCTCTTTTTTAGGGGTTTCTAAGGGATTTAGAAAGGGAGCTTGGACTCCATTGTATTTGTAATATAATCCTGACCCAATAGAAGACTACATATTTTTGGGAGTCCAATCTATGCAGTGTTCACCCAGTGTCTACCTAGAGCCCATGTTCCCTTGAGCCATTGGCCTGCCTGATCATGCTCTAGAAGGTCTCTGATAGCTGAAGAGCAAACACCTAGAAAATGTTTTTGTAAGATCCCTGTAGGGTCATGACTCAGTAGATTCCATTTTGAGCTTCCCAACTCTTTTTGGGGGCCACTGTCCTTACTGTCTGATAGACTATTAGTTCTTACCTCACTAATTCCTGTTACAAATGGACTTACAAAAGATGGAATATGCGAGCCGGAGGTTTAGCTCAGCGGTACAATTGCCTGCCAGGCAAGTGCAGGTCATGAGTTTGATCCCAAGTACCAAAAAACAAACAAACAAACAAATAGAATATGCATTCAATGGACTGTCATTCAGTCTTAAAAAGAAATGAAATTCTGATATGTAGCACTGTATATATACTTTAAAAATATTATGCTAAGTGAAATACATTAAATCAGGCACCAAAAGACAAATATTTCATGATTCCACTTACAATAGCATCACCAGATGGGGGACAGAGTTTCATCCAAAGAAGAGATGAGACCTCAACTCAGTCCCATCCACTGAGTAACTTCTTGGCTTGTTAAAGAAAAGCATTTCAGGATTCATCATTAAGAGGCATTGGCAGACTTATTCAACAGAACCAAAGTATACATTCAGAAAAAAGGGCAAGCACTCAAGGGTGCAATGTGAACAGGATCTGAGAGTATTAATGTGGTCTGGGAGTAGAAAGCAGGAATTTGTGAATCTGTAGTATCAAAAGAAAAGCTCAGGCCCAATTTGTGGATGACAGACATGGGCTTAATTTTCAGGTAAAAGGTGGGGTCCCAGTTTGCAGCCTTACTGTATCTTTCAAGACTCTTAGAAATTTTGGAGCAAGTTTCCTGGAAGGGAGAAAAAAGCATTGTAACCATGGGTGACTTTGTGACCCATGGCAGCAGTTTTCTTAAAAGAACAATTTTGAAATTACAACTTTCCTTATTTCTTTTATACTTTTTCCCCTAGTAGTACTGGGGATTCAACCAAGAGCATTGGCACTGAGCCACATTCCCCAGCCCATTCTATTTTTTGATTTTGAGATAGAGTCTCACTAAATTAGCCAGGTGGAACTTGAAATTAAATCCTCCTGCCTCAGCTTCCGTCAGTGCCATGATTACAAGCATGTAACCCTGCACCCAGCTCTCTCTACCTGTCTTTATTTCTTCTACTTTAATATGAAGCATCTAGAGTAGTACAATTTGTAGAGAGATTTGTATAGAGATTACCAGGGATTGTGGGAAGGGAGAAATAGGAAGTCATGTGTCTGTGTGTACTGATAGATTCCTGCCCAAGTATAAATTGCTGAACATTATGGTGGTGGCCTAACATGGTAGAAGGCCAAAAAACAACAGCTTATCTCTCCAATGACCACTTCCTCTTCTTTCACCCCTTACCCCTGAATACAACTTCCTCTTTCCCTTCCCACTTGCACAAAGAAAACTCCGATCAGTGCCTAACACATCAGTAATGCCCACCCCTCAAACTCCACCTCTAGCCAAAGTCCATATAAAGCCCAGCTCCCTTTGTCTCAGGTAAAAGGAGGCCTGTGAATTGTGCATTCCTCTTCACGTCCTCGATAAAGGCCATTTTTTCTTTTTGTCTCTCTATTGTACCAGAAAACCTAACATTTTGGTGAAATGACTCGGAGCAGCAGGGCGTACAGCTCCCTGGGGGTCACCTCTGGCTCTGAGCACCCCACACACACACCTACAAGCCATCCTCCTTCCCTCTGGGACCTGCCTATTTGCCATTGCTAGCTTACATCCAATACTGATCCATCACATTTCTCACAGGTGCGCCACCTCTCAGTTCGGGGTTTCCATCTCAGTTTCTCAGTCTCTGTCTCAGAAACACATGAGCCCACATCCAGAGACCTCCTGTGCATCCCTTGGACAGGACTAACCTCATGTTCCTTGGGCAGGGCTACTGCCCTTAAATCCTGAGGCAGGGCTATTATCCTTCCATCCTTTGGGGGACCCCCCCATCACATTCTCAGTGATGACTGATAAGAAAGGGTGTTGGGGTTTTCTGTCTGTCACTCTCTCAAAATGAGAGGACTCAATTATTCTACAGACGCCATTGCTCCAGGTAATGTTTCTGCAGATACATGAGCCGAGGTAGCTGCACAATGACCATATCCTTCTCACTTTCTCCCGCTGGTCCCAAACACCCTACCTCTGCCTAACTACTCACCAAAGCAACTACAGTTGCTTCACAAACCAGGTTATGTACAAAACACTCAGGGGTGGATTTTCCAAGGATTGAACTTTGCTCTCCCAGACTAGCAAGCCTTAGACACCATCACTGATATATACAACAGTTTTCACATGGGATCATAGGCATATACAGACTCTTGGCCCCAGTGGCCACACATGCTTTTCCGAGGGCTATCATCCACCAGATGACTCATACTATCAGGTCTGTGCTAAAACCTCTCCTCAGGGGCAGGTACCACCCCTCTCCTTTTCTACTCTCCAATTTCACGGACACACTCCTAGTCAAGATTGGCAGATAGATTTCACACACATGCCCCACCACAAAACTCTTGCCTTTGTCTTTACCTTTTCAGGATGAATAGAAGCCTTTCCCATGGCCAGATCAACTGCTGACATAATTATTCCTAGGTTTGTTCTACCTCAGAATATTCAATCAGATAATGGTCCAGCCTTTATTTATCAAATCACTCAATGGCTAGCCTCAAGCTTACATATCACTTGGTGCCTACATATTCCATACCATCCATAATCCTCAGGAAAAGCAGAAAAGGCAAATGGCCTGATAAAAACACACCTCATAAAACTCATTTTAGAGCTACACCAACCTTGGCCTCAACTTCTTCCCTTAGCTCTAACCTGGATCAGAGTACTTTTTCTGGCTCCTACCTTCCTAAGCCCTTTCAAACTCATGTATGGTTAACTATTCCTACTCTGCAATCTTCCTACCTCCCCAAATTTCCCTCTCTTGCTGACTATACCCTGATTCTCTCCTTCCTATGACCTCTGTTATGGCAACATGCCTATCTCTGCCTCCTCAAACCCTTCAAATGGGACCAAGCCAGATCCTCCAATATCCCTGGGAGACCTAATTTCTTTCAAATCTTCTAAGTCCACAGGGCTACCACTGAAGTGGAGTGGCCTCCACTGGGTCTTCCTCGCAACTCTAACAGTGATCAAGGTTGCTGGACTGCCATCTTGGTTCCACAACACTCAGGCTAAGTGGTGCCCTCCTAGCCCTAGTACCTTGGACTCCAAACATCCTGAATGGTCATCACCTCTCCTGTATCCCACATGTCTATGCCTCATTAATGCTCCTCCACAAATCTCCAACCTCACTAATATACTGCTACATAACTCTTTTTTTCTCCCAATAGTTTTCCTCTTTGCTACTGGGTTCTAGGAAGTATTCCTAAAACACTTTCACAACTGTAGCCTTTCTCCTCTTCTATGGGACACTCACAGTAGGAATCTACACTCTCTCTTGCTTAATAAAGTATCCTGAGCATCAAATCTACATTTCCCAAATATGACTCAACACTTAGGCCTTACATTCCTCATGTTTCTTACTCTTTCCAGCCTAATCCTTGGGCCAATGTCAAGTCCTGCCTATACTTTTACTCTTACTTTATCAGAAGAGGAGATAATTGCCTCTCACAACTTCACTCCTACTAACCCTAAGCTCACTTGTGACATTCCCTACTGTCACTTTGTGCCTTATATCCAAACTAGAGGCAAAAACAGAAGGCCATGGAATGCATGTTCTAGTTGTCCTATAGACATATGCTTCCATCAAAATGGCCTAGTTATAACCCTCAACCATCCACACATCAATGCTCATGTGTGGACTCATTACTTTTATGTTGATAAATTGGGATGCAAAACCATCACCATATATCCAGGAGCTAGGGGGACTTGGAAATGATCAGATACATTTATCTTGACTCAGATTAGGGGTGTCAGACAGGTAATACTTACAATCTCAAATGCATCAGACCCACAATATCTCATGGGTAAATCTTGGGGCCTATGGTTTTACCCTTCAGACCCACCGCAGAGTAACTATCTCACCTTAAGGAGCAAACTCATAACTCCTTTGCCTTGCACCTTGTCATTTTAAACTTTTTTCAAGATTTATCCAATCTAGGATGTGAGCCTTCATCAACAATGAACTGCTTGTCCTGGTTCAAACACCTGGCACTTCTACATGGGTATTAACCCATGTATCCATGTATCCATCCATCAACCCTCCTAAATCCCAACATGCTGCCTCTGTTCAGCAGGAATCAGTCTGAGAGAATCATCACCCTTTCTTAACAATAAAAAGATGGGAGTGATAGGTTCTACCCAAGTATAAACTGCTGAATATTATGGTGGTGGTCTAACATGGCAGAAAGCCAAAACCTATCTCCTGTCTCCCCAGTGACCACTTCCTCTTCTTTCTCCACTCCGCCCTGAATACAACTTCCTCTTTCCCTTCTCACTCAGATGAAGAAAACTCCAATCAGTTCCTAATGCATCATTAATGCTTGTCCTTCAAACTCTGCCTCTAGCCAGAGTTTATGTAAACCCCAGCTCCTCAGGTGAGAGGAGCTCTGTGATTTTTACACTTCTCTGGGTCCTCAATAAAGGTCTCTTTTTCTTGTGTCTCTCTATTGCACTGGAAAACCTAACATGTACCACATTTTTAAAAATGGACCAAACTACTGATGTACATGTATGAATAAATTCCAAATACGTTATGTTAAGTGAAAGAAGACACAGTCCAAAACCTACAGTATTTGGTATCTGCTATTGTCAAAGAAAATAGTATCTGCTATTGTCAAGGAAAAACTATAGATTGGGGGGCTGGATTTGGGATTAGATGCTGACTACAAAGATATTGGAGAATTAGGGGGAGCAATGAACTTGATGACGGGAGGTTTACATTGTTACTGAGATTTTAGGGCAAAAGCTCCATTTCCAGTGGTTCCAACAGAGCAGAGTTGGCTATCTACCCCATAACACCAATCAAGGAGACAGCCACAGAGAAGGGCCCAGAAAAGGAGCTTTAGTCAGTATGGCCATGCTGGGAAACACTGGTAGCTGTTCAAGGTCTGACTTTGAAGTACACTTTGGGATTTTGTAGAAAAAAGGCAAGTTTTGGGAGTTTGCATTGCAGGGTACAGGGTTGGCAGCGTCAGTAATGCTGAGCAAGTTTGGTCTGGTTTGTCCATATCTCAGAAATCATTCCGTGATGTCCTAGGGGAGCCTTCTTCGCTTCAGGGGGCGATTTGGCTCCTGTCATGAGATGAAAGCTCCATTTAGCATAGAAATCTCAGTTCTTGTCCTGGGATAATCATTCCCACTTTGGGGATGACCTCATTATGGGGTGGTCTGTGAGGCTCTACTGTTCCTAGAATCCAAGGCATTTAGGACAATGACTGAAGAAGTCTAGGCATTGCTCCAGGGGATATGGAACTGGACTACTGTAGAAACTGACAATCAGATGCCCTGACAAATCCTCAACAATATTTTAGTTACTCTTATCTTGGTATCTTCAGCCTTGAAGGTGGATAAGATTGCCTAGGTAAATTTAGGGCTAACAAAACTTATAATACAGATACTCCTTGAGTGAATAACATCCTTACATGCAGAGCTGATCCAAGATCTGTCTCAAAGTTTTAAGGTAGTAAGGAAAACATAAAATGAAGGTAGAGATGCCAAGCTTTAACCCAGTGAGCAGCTGCATCCCCAGCATAAAAGTTCCTGTTACCACATAACTATATGCTTTTTTTTCAGTAACAGGGGATTAAATTCAAGTGCAGTCTACTACTGTACCATATCCCCAACTCTTACCATTTTGAGACAAGATCTTGCTAAGTTGCCCAGCCTGCCCTCACATCTGTGATCTTCTTGCCTCAGTCTCCCAGGTGGCTGAGATTACAGGCACATACCACAACACCCAGGTCCTATAGATTTTAATTAAAACTCATAGCACTGCACACTAACTAGAATAAATTCCACTATAAACATATTTCTCTTATTCCATTTTCTCTTGTTATAAAAGAAGACCCAAGTCTTGGTAACTTATAAAGGAAATTTATACAAAATGAACTTATTTCATTAGTGCACACCTATAGCAGAACCACAGAACGCTCCAGGTCCTGAATAAAGGTCAGTAATCCTCCTGCCTTTGCCTTTCACCAGCATTTACACTTTGCTTTCTCTCCCTGGTCCTTTGTGAATTTCCCATGTCATTCCCATGATACACACACTCCATAGAGAGAAGCAAAATCTTTAGTGAGTACCAACCTCTGTAACAATGAAAAAATTCCTCCCCAGATGACTTGGGACAGATTGGAGCCAAACCATTTCCTTCAGTCCCTGAACACATTGTTTCCCTCCAGTGACTTCTGCAATCCAGAAACAGCTGCAAATTCCAGTAAAACAATGTTCTGATCCAATCCCTCCAGCCATCTTTACCCTTTTGTTTTTCTCTCTGGAGGGAGGAAAGAGGAAAAAATCCTTGAAAAGCTGCCACGTACATTATTTCCAAGCGTCTGTTGGTGGAGGCGTAAGCCAAGAAACCCTTTTCATTGGCAAAAAGGAGAGAGTAAAAATGGAAGAAAAGAAGTCATTTTTTAAAAATGATGGAAGAGAGCATGGAGAAAATCTGAGTGAGCAGAATAAAGTTACACAACAGGAACAAAATTGAGCAAAAACACCACTCATGCAATTGAAATGTGCTCATTCAGCAGGCTTAATTCACCTGCCTCTCTTTGGGTGAACCTGGAGGCCAGTCTATTTCAGTAGCTAATTCCAGCCATTCTTAGTTGAGTCTCACATAATAAAAGAACATGATGATATATAAAAGTGATCCTGCATAATAAAGACATTACTTCACAAAAAATTTTACAGTAATACTTATGTGGTTCGCAGCCTCTATGATGCACTTAAATGGTGTGAAGATTTAGAAAAGTATCTTCCATTTGTCCATTCAGATTCACTCTCTACCTTTGTCCATTCCTTGCTGTGCTGGGAAACTGGTCTTTATGGATAGAATCAATGCTCATCATCTGGCTTCTGGTCAGGGTTAGCTAATGGGAAGCATCACCAGGAAACTGAAGACTGGAAAGAATGACACGCAGATATTTATCACTGTGGCTTCCTCTTTCACAAGTCACCATAGGTTGATTACTCCTCTTTGCTGAAAGTCACAGCACTTGGGAGGGAGGCCCGTTCCTCCCTCTTCATGCAGCTGAGCTCTGTCCCTTCTGCTGCTCCTTCAGGTTTCAGTGGCATGGGTAACAGAAGCCTATTGTCACTAGCCAGAATACTGCATTATTCTTTTCCAATTCCCTAAACCTCACCAACATCTTTATAAATAAATGAGTCCCTTAGTCCCTTAATCTCACCTGAATTGTCCAGTGACAGCATGCTCTCTGTTTCCAGGACTTTCCCTGTCTAAGCAATGCATACTTTTTCCCTTTACTTACACTGTAAGTATCCTGAATGCCATTTTACTGGATGCTGTTTCCCTCACATCAGCTAGTGTAGTCCCATGTACAAGGTAAAAATTTGTCGTACACAGTGTTGATAACCTCAGGAAAGTACTTCACTCAGTCTCACCCCTGTTCCCAATGGGTCTTTCAGACCCGTGTGGTGAGCCATATGTGAACTGTATTCATACAAAGTCTGCTCCTCATTGTTGCCCTTTGCCTGCATTTAATGGGATTTTGCTCTTTATGTTGAGTAGTGTGATGCAATGGAAACAGTGCTCTGGAGCCTTACTGACCCAGGCTCAACTCCCAGCTCTGCCACTTATTAGTTGGGTCACATGGGAAAAACTACCTAAAATCCCCAAGAACCACTGTGATTATATATAAATATGAAATACAGCATTGCCACACCTCTGCTTTCTTCTCACCCTATTCTTTCCTTTCCTGCTCCTTCCCAATCTTAATCAGTGTGACCAACTGGAGTCCTTTGTCCCAGTTTGAGTACAGTGGTCCATCTAAGATGAAGTCAGTTTCCTGAGGAAAAGGCAATAGAAAAGAAAAGATGTAGGAGTGATAGAAGGTTTAAATATTAGCAACATGGTTTATGACCAATATTTAAATATTGTTTGAGGAGATGTGAAAGAAATCTTGTTACCCATAGAAGCTAATGAAAAAAACATGCAAAGAGATGTAAAAATTGAACAAGATGGAATATTCCAAGGATGTTTGTCTGAAGCAACAGTACTGTGTTAATAGTCCTTTTTTTGAGAGCTGGCTGAGGCAAAGAATCTATTCAACACAGAAGGTATAGCATTAAGTAGAGAACATGTTCTAAAGAGAAATAACCATGATTCTTTCTTCCTTTTAACCAAGTATGTAAGTTTCGACCCAAATGGTGTTTAAGCCAGGTGTGGTAGCACACACCTGTTGTTCCAGCTGCATGGGAGACTGTGACAAGATTATCACTTGAGCTCATTTTAAGTTTAAAACCAGCCTGGGAAGCATAGCAAGATATATATATTTATATTTCCCCCTCCCCACTGGGAATTGAACTCAGGACCTTACACTTGCAGGGCAGGTGCTTATGCCACTCAGTTATATCCCTGGCAAAATATCTTTTATTTTTAAATTAAATTTCCAACTCTAAACCATAAAGCAGTATGCCTAGAACAAGTTAATTGACTTTTGTTAGTTTTTATATGTAAATACTCTAGTAAGCTTTGTGGGGTAGGAGTAGTTCTTTCAGATGCCCCTGTGTGGTAGGTTTGGTATAGACTGAAAGACCACCCAAGGGAAGAGGAATGCTTGCCCCACCCCTCAGGCTCACAGTGTCTGCATCATGGGCTAAGGCTCAAGCCTATGTGCCTGCCTGGCTGTTGTGAAGAATCACCAGAGTCACAGGGATCGTAATACCTTCTCCAGAAGGTTGCTAGGAGATACTGCAATGAGGCCCCACAAAACACCCCTAGCACTTAGCCTATAGCAGGCACTCCATACATGCTTTTTATTTTTTATAGAGATTTAGAGACTGTGTGAAATTGAAATTAAGGCTTTTTTAAAAAAATTAAGACTTGTTATGGTTGACATTTTCCTAGATGGCCGTGCCAATTATTGCAATGGCCCAAAGCATTATTTTCCACTTCATTCCACTTACAAGGCCATGCATTCATGATAAACAATGAAGAGGATCTGACAACACTCTGTTCCAAGTGGTACACTGGAGTTACAGAACACAAACATTTAAGTTGCATGAATTCAACTATATGCTCAGCACAGGAAAATAATACAGATGAATATATACATATATATGTAATTTTCACCCCTACAATATGGCCCTTAAATTGTAGCCAACTGCTTCATCTGGTACTCAACCAAAGAAACAGCCATGGCCATCTGCTCCAACTCCCAAAGAAGCTGTCTGCAATGAATTTACCGAGGTGGCACAGACTACATAAAATCATATAATCTGTGCTGTATACGTGATTTAAGAAATTTTTAATTTTTTCCTTATACACTGATTTTGCCGTACGTAGAACCCAAACTCCAAGCATAGATCAACAGCATTCTGTATGCTATTGTGTTGCAAATTTCCAGGCCCTACGAGTATATAAAAAAATGACTCTTAACAAAACGCAGTATCTCTAATACTAATTTGGGGTCTGTTTGTGCAGCCTCATGGCTGCAAAGATATTTATATTACAATACTCCCTCCAAGCAATTCCTTTTGTCAATACTGGCATATCAATTACTGATTTAGGGAAAATACTCCCTCCAAGCAATTTCTTCTGTCAATCCTGGCATATCAATTACTGATTTAGGGAAAAAAGAAACAACCAACTAGGGTTGTTCAACTGTAAAGATGTAAGAATGAATAAAATGGGCTAGGTCTCTGGCCTCCTGTAGCTCACATTCTAGAAGAGTAATCAGAAATATTGATCACTTTGTTACACAAATCCATGCATTCATTCATTCGATAGATATTCATTAAGATCCAGTCATGGGCCAAGACATTGTACTAGGCGTTGGGATAATATTGTTAACAGAACAGATCAAAAACCCCCTTGCAGGGAGTATATATTCTATTATGAAAAAAACCAAAGTAAATATGTAACCTCTACTGCAGATACTCAAAACTGGAGGACAAAAGCTAAAGTAAGAAAATTGACTTTGAATGGTGGAGAAATGGTTAATTTCAGACAGGATGGCCAGAGGCCTCCTCAAGAGGTGAATTTTAAGAGAAGACCTGAAAGAAATGATGTTTTCAGCCCTACCGGTATTCTGAGGAAGAATGTTCCAGGCAGAAAAAGCAGTTAGTGGAAAAACCATATGTGGTTAGCATGTATAGACCATCTAATAGAGGCCTGGTGATGTAGGCATGGCAAGTCAGAGTGAGGACTAGTTTTTACTGAGTGTATAAAACAACCCCACCAAGGATTATGAGCAAAACAGCAACCTAATCAGTCATATGTACTAAAATAGTCATATCTGATTTGTGATGAA
The DNA here is from genome assembly GCA_004027295.1 of Dolichotis patagonum. Lineage (NCBI taxonomy): Eukaryota > Metazoa > Chordata > Mammalia > Rodentia > Caviidae > Dolichotis > Dolichotis patagonum. The sequence goes on from PVJX010006936.1 coordinate 69,781, forward strand.
AGTAGATTCCAGAAAGTCAAGAGCAGAAAATAAGAGTCTACTGAGGAAACTGTTGAGTAACATGCAGAATATGGTGCTGGCTTAGGCAATTGGGGGCGGTAAGGAGTGGTTGAGTTCTGGACAGATTTTGAGGCTAGGGTGGACAAGACTTGCTGATAAATTAAAAATGAGTGTTGTGAGAAAGAAAAGAAGCAAGGATATCACCAAGATTCTTGCCTGAGCAATGGAAAAAATATACTTGTCATTGACTTAGAGGAGATAATTTCAGAGGTGGGGTGAGCTTGGTTTGTCTATTGTAGACATTAGAGTACAGATATCCCACAGACTACTATGAAATAGGTTCTAAGTTAAGAAGAGATATAAATTTGAGAGTCATGACATTAGAGATGGTATTTAAAAACCCATGAACCAAGAGATGGAGTGGGAGAGAAAAAAAAGCCCAAAGACTGAGCTCTGGGACTTCCGCTTTCAGAGATTGAGGATATGAGAAGAAACAAGCAAAAAAGGGCTGAGAAGGATCAGTCATAAAGAAAGAAAGAAAATCCACATGGTTTTCTTGGAAGACAAGAGAAGAAAGTGAATTTAAAAAGAAGAGATTGATTAACTGTCAAGTTTTCATTAACATTCCTTGGCAAAGGTATAAGATTCCACGAAAGGACTCAGTTTAGATCAAGGACTCAAGAAAGTAGCATTAAAGCTGAAAGTTAAAGTATGAAGCCCAGTGACATATACTTTCCTACGTCTTCTTCCACCCTGAAGTAATCCTGGTTTCATTCTAATGGTGTTTCTTGTTAGCTATATGTGCAACCTCTAGGTGGTTCTCTCCATCAGAGCTATCATCCCAGATAGCTGACCGAGAAGACATGGAGATGAATAAGAATGGAGCAAGAGAGAAGCTCAGGATAGTTTCTCAAGTGGTACATACGAAACAGTCACCCTTTTCTCATTAGGGCAGTTGCTTGGATGTGATTCCTGGGACCAAGCATCAGTTTGGGCCCACAACATAAGACTGTCACCCAGTTTCTTCCAGCACAGGCAGATTGTCAAGCTAAATCAAACCCAGCCACTCTGATGGAGATGATTCGACCAAGGGCTCTGTGTATTTTCTGTGACAAGGACAACTTCCTTGGAGGAACCCAAACACAAACTTTGAAAAGAGGAACATTCTAGATTGAGATGCAGCACTGTGACTCATCAAAGCCTCTTTGGGAAAGCTAAAATTGTACAAAGGAACAAAGAGGAGCTAGAGGATGACCACTTCCCCACGCATGTTCACAGCAGCATTATGCTCAGTCAGCAAGCTATGGTGGCAAACGCCTGCAATCCCAGCACTTGGGAGGCTGAGACAGGAGGATTTGCTGTGAGTTCAAAGCCACCCTGGGCTACATAGTGAGTTCAAGGCCAGCCTGAACTACATATGAAGACCCTGTCTCAAAAAAAAAAAGTGTGAACAACCAAAATGTCCATCAATGAGTGAAGTGGACACAGTGTGGTAGATACATGCAATGGAATATTATCCAGCCTTAAAAAGTAGTGAAAGTCTATCATGTGCTACTATATGAATGAACCTTAACAACACTATACTTAAGTAAAATGCGTTAATCTTTTAAAAGACAAATACACATGATTCCACTTATAGGAAGCTTCTGAAAACAGTCACATACATACAAATAGAAAATGGTATGGCAGAAGCTGGGAAGATGGCAGATCAATAAGCAGCAAAGTAAAAAGCCTCTCTGAGAGAAATAGCCAGGTGCTGGAATATAGCATCCTGGAGAAGACCAGATGGAAGGAAATAGTTTTTCTTGACACAGGAAGATACTAAAGTTAAAAAAAAAAAAAAAGAAAGAGAAAGAAAAGAAAAACATGGACATAAGGTTGCAGCCAGATGTGCTCTCACCGGAGCCAGTCCCACTGGGTGTGAAATGCCACTGGAATCCAGAGACGCACAGTCATGGTGAAGTTGGGGGTTGGCAAACCTGAGTACCTTGGCAGAAGATCACAGTTGCAGAGGAGAGCGGCAAACTGGAGAACTGCACTGGCTCGTGGTGAGTGTGGGGTACTCAGTCCTCCTGTGGGAGTGGGTGATTGGCTGGGCAACATTTTGGAGTTGGGCAGGATAAGCCCCGAACCAGAACTGCAGCTGGCTTCATTCAGCCACTCCTATCACAGAGCAGATTGGTGACAATTGCCTGGACTGAGTCCTGCCCCTGTGTGTGATCCAATAGCCAAGATGGAGATTTCCCTGGAGCTATCCATAACTGGCCCTGACCATATGGCACACACTAACATGGTGAAGACTCCCAGTGGTTGACCAGCTCAGAAGGGAGGGTCCAGCCTCCCCAGCTCCTGCTTGTACTCCAGCGGTCACCAGCAGACTGGGGAGGAAAGCAATCCCTAGCCAGCACGCTTCAGAGAAAAATATAACCAATACCGGAAGTGCCGGGGACCCCCACTATACACTTGTCTGGAAGAAACCAGAAACATGACAAGAGGAAGAAACAAAAGGAAGTCTCCAGCCTCCAACCCAAGCAGTACTGGCCCAGGAGAGGTAAACACAGAAGAGATCAGGGTTGCATGCCTGAAGTTTCTGAAGAAACATCATCTGACATAAAGAAATATCTTTGTGAAACTATAAAATAACAACACAGAAATACTAATACAAGTAAAAGAAGATATAAGGAAAATAATAAAAGAAATGCTAAGCACCTCTCAAGAAGACACAGATGGAAGAATGGAGGAGCATAGAAAAAGGAGGGAAACCTTCAAAGAAGAATATAAAAAAATCTAGAATACATGAAACAGATCAAAGAGATTATCAGGAAATTAAAAACGCCATTGAAATCAGGCAAAACTGCTTGAAAGAAACTAAATATAGACTATCAAACCTTGAAGACAGGTTTGCAACTTGTGATCGCAAAAGGAAAGATCTAAAAATAACAAGGAGCCAGGAAGTAAAAATACAAAGACTAGAAGATGACAAGAGGATCTATAACTTAAGAGTAAAAAATGTAACTGAAGCAGAGGTAAACACAAATGAAATACAAAGGCTATTTACAGAAATATTAAAGAAAATTTCCCAAGCATAGGAAAAGAAAATGATATTCAGATATATAAGGCACAGAACTCCAGCCAGCTATAACCAAAATAGATCTACATCCAGACATATAATAATCAAGATCCCATAAATTCAACACAAGAACAGAATATTAAAAGCTGTCAGAGAAAAGAAACAGATCACCTATAAAGGAAAACCCATCAGAATTACAACTGGCTTCTTGACACAAACCATCAAATCAAGAGCTTGGAGTGAAGTATTCCAAGCCCTGAAAGAAAATAACCTCCAATCCAGATTGATGTACCCTGCAAAACTGTCTCTCAAAATTAATGGAGAAACAAGATGCTTCCATGACAAAGAAGAACTGAGGGAGTTCATGACCACTAATTCAACCCTACAAAAAATACTGAAAGGCATTCTAAAGAGAAAGAAAACAGACCATAGCTTCAGGAACAGCAGAAGAGGGGGCTTACTGAATGGGGTAGACAGTGGAATGAAGGGGAAAAGTAGACAACCAATGGCAGAAAAATAGCATAGTGGAAATGAGGCAGAGAACGTTCGCTATAATCTCTAACATAGATGGCCTTGATACACTTAAAAAAAAAAAGAAACAGGCAGAGTAGATCAGGAGATAGGGTCCATCAAGATGCTCTATATAAGAAATATAAACCCTGAAAGAGGGTTTATGGACTAAATGTCAAAGATGAGAAAATAATGCTCATCTTTGAAAAAAGTGGGGGTAGCTTGCCCATCAGATGCAGATTGGTTGGAAAGACATAACACTTTTATACAATGGAGAACTACTCAGTTATAAGGAAGGAAAACCTTGAGGCTCTTATAGCTAAATGGATACCCAAGCTCAGGGGTAAAAAGGTTCAGAACCACTTAGGTAATAGCAGTTGCTTCCCTAATCTAAAAACTAAAGGAATTAGCAGGATACAAAATGTACAATGTACACTGGGAAAATGAAAAGGGAGGAATTGTCTAAATAGAGAAGGCAGAGGACATTGTTAATCTTTTATCATGATTTGAAACCCATATTGCTTTCATTTCTCTGTTTAGTTTGGTTATATTCTGTTCCAGTTTGTCTACTTGTACTAGATTTGATGGCATGGACAGCTATCCCAAAGATAGCAGGATATACTATGGTAACCATTTTTAATTTCCTATTAACTTAATCTGAAGCCCTGTATTGCTATCACTGTCTTGTTTTGACTGATTTTATTTGAATCTGTTTTGTCTGATCACTGTCTTGTCTTGGCTGATTTTATTCAAATCTATTATGTTTGATAGTATCAAGTCTAAAAGTATAGGCCACTACTCTGAAGAATAAGATTCACTATGATATCCATTCTGGTTTGACTATTACCTTCTTTTGAAGTCCTATAATGTCTCTAATGCTTTGTTTTTATTGATCCTGTTCTGTACTGCTATGTTCCATTTTATTGTGCCTGATGATATGGGTGATTCTATTGAAAAATAACAAGAGACATCATGGTAATCATTGTAGATCACCTTGCATTTTGGGTTTGTCATGTACTATGTCTATCCTTTTTTTTTTATAATTTTATTTAAAGAGGAAAAAACAAAACAAAATAAAACAGAATAAAGGGTAGCAACCACACAGTATTCCAAGGAAAAAAGGAAAAGTACAACAATAAAACCTAATAAATTATTACTTGACTAATTACATACTGACTTCTTGGAAATAGTTGTTCAAATTACAAAGTTAAAGCATGTAAAAGACATTCAAACAGTGAGACTGTTAACAGTTCTGCTCCACGATCTGACAAAAACAACAATATGGTCATCCATCTTACCCACTCAAATATACATGCAATTATATCAATAGGGTAAAATTAAATACAACAAAACAGAGCAAAGCGGATCACAAGAAAGCAATGTAAGACATAAATTTCAAAGCTAGACAATTGGAGATAT